>VZSF01008169.1:874469-1048435 GCA_013398295.1 Chionis minor
GGGGGAAAGAGAGATGAACCCTTTGCAGAGATGTCAGCAGTCAGCAATTTCACTCACTCTGGCTAGTAACACCAGACAGAAATCTGGAGGGAAAGGAAGAAGAGAGTAGCTTGTAGACTGAAGTAGGTTAAAAGCAGTATTCAAGCCTAAACTGCAACTCAAAATGCTTAGTCTTGGGCTGTCCAGTCCTGAAAACAGCTATTCTGAACAGCCACCTTATTTTTTTCCCCCCATTGCCGCTTGAGAACTCTTCGACAGCTGTGCTTCCAGGCATTCATAAAGGGACTTAATTGGCTGTATGCAATCGGACATCATGCCTACCCTGACATATGAATCTACCTAACTCACTCCTCAGAGATCTTGATAGGCAATCTGGGAACACAGCTAACAGCAATGCAGTGGCAGTCATTTTATTTTAAATATGAGCACATAAAGAGAAGATGAAACTCTTCCTCCTCCTCCCCACTCCCATTCAGCAGCGCCACGACCAGCGACACTAACCCCAGATAAGGGAAGCTCTGCAGAACTCACATAGCTGCTTCAAGTCCAAGAACCAACAGCATGGAACCTGGACTTTCATGTAGACTCTAGAAAATTCTATTTTCAAGTATATTTGTATATACATACATAGATATACAAGTAGATACACATATATAAAGATTTGGTTTAGAAATATTTAGCTTTCATATGCAAGACTTCACCTCTAAGCTCATACAAATCCCTGCTGCTTTACAGACAAGCGTTTTTAATTAATCCCAACTTGCCCGCCTTCTTAATTAATCCCAACTTGCCAGAATGTTGAGAAGGCAGGCAAGTCATTAGAAAAATCAAAGCACTTGAAAAGGAAGAAAAAAAAAAAGGGGGGGACTACAGTACTTCAGGAACTAGGCATCATCAAGAAGCTTCACGTTAAAATAAAAATTCACAAGCTGAGGCAAAAGCACCTAGCAATTTTAAAAGCTTATATTTAAATAAAAGGAAATTACAAAGTCTACAAATGACAACTATGAATTAACATCCTACAAGGACTAAATAATTTTCATTTATCCTACAGCAAATGTGTTAGAAATTGAAAACAGCAATTATTGTTGTAATGCCCAATATCGTCCTAGGAAAGCTCAACCATAATAGAAACAATAAAGAAACCTCAACATTTATGTTGATTCAAACTTGACGGCTCTAATATTTGATGGTCTCATAAATTACAACTCCCTGCTGCCCTGTCCCCTCCTCCATGAGGCTCGGAGTTACCTCTTTACCCAATTGATTGGGGTTATAACTTTTTAGCAGTTTCAGACAACTGCAACATTCATCTAGAAAAGAAAAGAAATTTTAAAAAGATAAACTAACAGAGCTTTGATAACTGGAGAATTATAAATTAAAAACATACTTTACAAATCCTGTTTATTTTCTCCTATTAATAAATCACTAATTTTATCTTAAGCTTAGAATAATAGTCCAGTCATTACTTTGACATATCATTTCGGTGAAATAGCTGTGTAATGGTGGTGAAGACCATCATCAGTGAGCTGGTGGTTCACACTTGTAAATTTGTATCCAGAGCAAGCATGCTCCAGTATCACTGAATTCCCTCCACAAAGAAACCACACAACTTGTAGCTCCAGAATTAGAGGTTAGAAACAATCTGATGTTGTCAGTCTCCTAAATTGTGATGATCCAAAATCAAAGCAGAACTCTAGTGGGGCTGCATAGTTTCTTTTCCTTCCATGTAGTAGAGAACTGAGGTGAGCATAAGTCCTTATAAGAGATTTAAAAGTAGCTGATAGAAATCTAAGTCATAAAAAAAGCAAAGCATTTTATTTCAGCACTTACACAAACTAGGGAGGAGCCAGCTCAAAAACCCCCCAAAGCTACAGTAGTTAAGACATGACAAAGCATAGGTAAAGTCTTAGCTACGCTATGACGTCTTCTGTCATTTAGACATTGTTTTCTTTATATGTAAATTGTCATTTACAACTATTATTTAAGTTAAAGGAAATGCAGCATAACTACTTGGTTCTACATTTCATAAGTACTGCATTGCTTGTGTAGCTTAGTAACAAAAAACTTCCCGTCTTTTATCCGTTAATTTCTAATGCTATTTGTTTCCTCCCCCTCTTCAGTCCACCTCCCCACCCCCATTAGATCATGCAATTAAATCTGTTTATGACATAATAAGCAGTTTAATCACAACGCAGCAATACAAAACAAATTCATAACTTCTCTGCAGATTTATGCAGCAGTAAAAGATATAGGAAAAGAAATCATACAATGTATTGTAAAGGCAATAATAAAACCTCTAAAGTATTTTTCATAGAAATGAAATTCTCAAACTCAGTATCACATAGCAGTTTTTAAATAGGGACAATCCCTAAGTACTCATTTCAGAGCTTTCAAAAAAATCAATTTGATTACCATTTTGCAAGGGAGTTTTTTTGATTGATTGTTTTACATTTTTTCCCCTCAAAGTTCCATGATGATCTTGCATTCATTGATTGTTGGGCATTTACTTGCTTTCAGATTGCTTTACCCTAAGATTCAATATCTCAGGAAGAAACAAACCCAGACTATCATCAAATACTGAGTTTTAATTCATCCAGATCATCGCACTCTCTCAGGCTCCACTTTGAAAAATTCAATTATAATATAATCTGACCATTACCAGTTCATAGTGGTTTGATAACCATGGTTTGTGTATCCAGCCAAACAAATAGGAAAAGCTATACAAAAAACTACTTGAAAATAATCAAGTTTTTCTGAGAAAGTTGGCATTTATCCACAGGAACACTAGATAAGCAAATAAAGCTCTATGCGTAAATTACCTGAACATTACATAGACTAAATGTTATTCTTCTAAGAATAACAAGGGAGACAAGGCGATTAATGCAGAGTCACAACTGAGTGCTAGCCATTGCACCCTGGTCTATGTGATGCTTAAAGAATAATACAGTTGTATATGGGAAGGATCTACAACTGGCGTATGAAAGGCCCTGCCTCGGGCTTTTTGTCCAGAATAAAATAAGAAACTATACCTTCTCGAGGCACAGATGGGAAAAGTTTCCCACTCTGAAAGGCTGACTGAAGTGGCGCTAAGAACACTCACAGGACCCTTTGCAAAGACCTTCCTCGGTCTTTGAACTGGCCAGAGCAACCCCCTCAACTGAATTCTTCCAAATAGAGCAAGACCCCTTGCAGCTGAGACGTCTGCTAAAAATGGCAGTTCCAGATAGCAGGATCTGCATTACCCAATTATCCAAAGTATAGATTTATAGTTGAATAAGGAAAGCTGATGGAATCTATTGTTCTTCACAAACGTCACTTCTTTTCTATTTTTTTTTTTTTAAACACCTCCAATGCAAAAAACTTGAAATCTTTGGCAGGTGTTCAGTTACCAGACATCTGAATCAGAAATGGCCATCTACATATAATGAAAAGATTTCTGGCTTAAAGCTTTAGCTGCTGATACTTGTTGATCAGATGTGTTCGTCAAGTTATATTATACAAAAGGCCTTTCAATTCTTACAGTCCTCCAAAGTCAGTTGATCAGACACATAAAAAAAGCAGAATTCCACTTCAGATGGTCCCGGCACCACTAAATCAGACAACTAAGTGCACTCTTCTAAGTGTCCAAGTGTTATCAAAGACTGTTGCTCAATTCCTAGAACATCAAGTCACATCTAGTACCAACAACAGAAAAGATCATTTGAGAAATAAGTGTCTCCCATGACACTGGTAATTTCAGACATTCCTGACAAACACATATACCACTGCTATTTTACTGCAAACAGAAGGAGAATTAATAAAAGAAGATGTTGCAGTGGTTCAATGAAGCAACATAAACAGGTTTAAACAGATACAGAATCAAGTATTAGGCTGAGAGAGTTGCATTCTTCAGCCTGGAGAAGACTCCAGGAAGACCTTCCAGCAGCTTTCCGGTATCTGAAGGGGGCTACAGGAAAGATGGGGAGGGGCTTTTTACAAGGGCATGTAGTGACAGCATGAGGGGTAATGGCTTTAAACTGGAAGAGGGGAGATTTAGATCAGCTCTCAGGAAGAAATTTTTCACCGTGAGGGTGGTGAGGCACTGGAACAGGTTGCGCAGGGAAGCTGTGGTTGTCCCATCCCTGGAAGCGTTCAAGGCCATACTGGATGGGGCTTTGAGCAATCTCATCTAGTGGGAGGTGTCCTGGACCATCGCAGGGGGCTGGAACTGGATGATCTTTAAGGTCCCTTCCAATCCAAAGCATTCTACAATTCATCTGCCATGCTAGTTGTACGAGAAAACCCACACTTATTCGAAGACTTTTTTCTCCTACCCTTCAGCATATTACAATATATAACATATATACATATAACAATATAACCCTACATCGAAAAACAACATTCATTTGAATATTTTTTCTTCTGCACTCTTCATCATAAATTCAAAAAACAACTACTTCAAAATAACAGTAACACACCATAGGCCAGTTATTGTTTTGTTCTTCAAGTGCCCATTCTGTTCCATGGTAAGATTCTAATTTCTGCAACAAACACAGCAAAGCTCCCAGAGATTTCATAAGAGCAACTGTTCTTATTTTTCTAAAGAAGCCTCTGACAAGGATAAATTAAAAATATTTTTAAGAGAGAATAGGAAATCCTACTCGACCAGCAGCTAGCACTTCCCTTTCTTTACATGCATAAAACATGCTCCAGGAGAACATTCTCTTGGATGTCGCTAACTCAAGGAAAATATTTGGAACCAGAGTCCTAACTAAAAGCAGACAGTTACTCATTATTTTTCCTTTTGAGTGCAACACTAACGTAATGAAATCATACCTAGGAGAACTATTTGTGTAATAAAGGCATTCTTAGTACAGGACAACACCTTAACAGCTTGATTCTTAAAGTATCAAGAAGATAAATACAGTCCCCAGCAGTTCATTAGGTCAAAAGATTACATCATTAGCTTACTACTTATTTGTATAATTTAAAAATCCCTCTAAAATGGACTGATTGTATCCAGCCACACAAACTTCAAAAGCACATGGCCCAAAGTATCACAAACACTGATTGTCAGTGTCCTTCTTCCCTACTATTATCCTGACATTCTTTTATTGGGAAATCATTTTTTTCTTCATTTTGTTGTAATTTAAAAAAAGACGACAAGCACAATAGATAAAGTAACTCAATATTCTACAACATAACAAGGTGATGCATATGTACATACATGCACATTATATATTTAAAAATGCAGGATAACAAATATTCCACCACCTATACATGAAAGATACATTATTATCATATACACATAATTCTAGGAGTCTGATTCTCCATTCTATTATACGAGTTTCCTGAAGTTTACCTTCAAATTAAGCAACAAACCCTAGAGAGATTAATTACAACATCTTATGGCTATAGCAAATGAGTCAGGCCTGCAGTCTAATTGCAAATTAAATGAAATATTTATATTAATTTTATCCTACAACTGTTGATAAGCCCATGAATGCTTTCCAACAGTGCATACCTTCATAAAAGTTAACCTGTCTCCAAAAACAAGAATTGCTTCCCACCCTGAGTCAATTACAAGTCAAAAATCCTATTTTGTGAACATGCTCATTTCACCTGTTTCTACAACACTCCTTACTTTGCATAGTCATCTCCTTAGAGACTTCCTTTCAAATCCCACCTCCAGCAAATACTTCTGTAAGTACATGAAACTTCTGAACTGAGTTTGTGATCCACACAGCTTCTGAAAATTAGTTTCTGAAGAAGTCTATTTCCCTCTCCCAAAACTTCAACATGATTAATTAGATGAGCAAATACATAGTATTTCTGATATTCAGACATCACATATATCCACAAGGCTATGCAATTTTCTCTTTGCTGCCTGAGTGATGAACTTAAGAGTCGTAAAACATACATGCACACAAACCCTGAAGAACCACATAAGTGAATCTGGACTAATTAAAATTCAAAATGGGGGGGGGGGGGGGGAATTCTTTCTGATACTCTTAAGCACACACAATACCCTCCAAAACTCTCATACCTGTTATGAAAAAAATCCATCCTTAGGATTCACAGCAGCAAGCAGGCCAGATGTATGCAGCCTGTAACCCAAATTACCATCAAATCTAGTACAGGGATGCCTTGAACTATACTACCAGCTTATGCTGTTGGGCACATGCACAACAGAAACATGTAATGCTAGTCTGCGTTGACCAAAATATGCAACTTCTTCTGCACAGCAGCATCCTTACACATGAACCTGCTAACCACAGTTCCATAATTTCCTTCAGAGCCATGGTTTGCAGGCTCCCAGACATTTCCATCCAGATTTTTAATAGCATTTTCCATTTTCCACTTTTCTATGGAAGCGATAAGACCATCTTCTTAACTATGAGGCAAGTACATCCTCCCCAATAAGAATGTAATGAGCAAATGACAGAGAGTTCAACGAGGGTGATCAGCTGTCCTTAAACACACAAAACCCACAAAATAAAGGCATCCCATCATTTAAATTATATCACCAGAACACATATACTTCATAAACACATGATATACTGAAGATGAGCTTGCATAACTTGTTATCTTGTAGGCTGACATCATCTCAGAAAGCCTCCTAAATACTTCTGGTCTGTTAAAAAACAAACAAACAACAAAACGCAAGCAACAAAAAAAACCCCAAACACACACACAAAAAACCACACACAGGAAAAAGAAATTTAGAAATTGAAAGACAGAAGCTCAACTGAAAAACATAATCATCAGAAAGTTCTCAACATGGAGGAACAAGCCAAAATTGCTGCTTCTTAAAATGTGCAGATTTTTAAACATAGGATACCTGAGAATTTCCTTCATGAAAGTGTTGTTTTATTCAAAAAACAGTATGCCTTCAAGTAGCACCAGAATAAGCGATACAATGCACTGAAGTCTAAGCCTCCAATGGCATAAATATAAGAACAACAAAGAATCTTCTACTAAAAGTCTTGTGTGGCTATGCTTATACTCAAAAAAATTGTTATATATTAATTTTGTCATTCTCCCAGCCTTGAAGCACAGTAATTTACCTCCAAACCCAGTAAATTACACCTAGACAATAAGGAAACTTGTAGATTAGAAAGTTGCAACATAAACTAGAATATCATACATTGCCCTTTTGCCAAGAAAGGTTGGACTAGATGATCTTTTGCCAAGAAAGTTGGACCAGATGATCTTTGAGGTCCCTTCCAACTTGTTATTCTGTTATTGCACAGTGCTTTCCTTGATCACAGAAAAACAGATCAAATCTTAATTGTTGTATTTGAAAATAAGGAATAACATAAAAACTGCTTAAGACTTTAAAAGGCAAGAAACTTAACCACAGGTTTTTTAATTATAGTAGGTAAGACTTTTTGAGATCTTTTACTGAGCATGACCTCAAAACTATCAAGGCAATACAAAGGAAAAATTCAGAGGAAGATGTTCTCAAATTCCATTTCAGTGCAACACTGCAAGCCTCCATCATTCCAAGAGAAACTAACATACACTGGCTCCTCTTTCCAGTCCAGTCGCTACTTATAAATGCAGTCAATTTAAATTATAAAACCTAAATCTAACTTTAAAGGAATATTCTGCTTATTTTCAGCCACCTGTCACCTCAGAGTCTTGTGTTAGAGAACAGATTTCTGAATGCATACAAGCCCCAAAACCAGTAAGTGCACTTCAAGGATGCATTTGAAATTGAAAATAAAGTAATCCAGCAACGTTCCTGTCAATGAACAGCTTTTGTGAACTCAATGTATTAAGCTGTGGTTTGGTCATTCGCCGTCTTTCCACGCCCCCTTTAAAAACAAGAAGATAGACCAACTACAAACTCAGTCCAGCCTTGATGCCCTGGCTCATTTGAACGGCAGACACCTTTCAAGATCAATTCTCTAAGTATTCATCAACCTCTAACCTATGTTGGCATTTACACTTGCACTAGCAAAGGTTCCCTATAAATACTGTACATCATTCAATGAGTGTTTGCAAGAGTCATCTAAAAAAATCGTCACGAAACTCCTCAGCTCTGTATCTAGACCTGAATAATAAGCTTCACACCCTCTCCTACATTCAATTATGTGACATAGTAAAGGCCTCCAAGAAAACAAAGCACTTCCAGCTATTTTGTATATCTGCAGAAAAAGAATGTACAATTTGAAAACAATTCAGTCTTCCTAAAAATGTGGACTGGGACAGAGTTACAGAAAATTGTAAGAGCTCCCAAGTTTGTTATGTTACCTTAGACAACCACAAAACTTCAGCTTTCCTACATGTAAAACAGCTCAAAAAGGTAAGTGTGTATTTCTCAAGGCTATTGTGATGACCAGTTACCTACTGCCTAAATAAGATATGCAGATACAAAGCATGATACACATGTAGAAGTACTTCCTTGAATATAGGTAGGGGGTTATCCCCCCCTTCCCCCCCAAGACTAAGATAACTAAGCAATTTGGAAACGAAAAACTCTGGAAAAATTGTGTCATTTGAATTTTAAAATAGATGCTCACAGATTATTCCTACAAGAATTCCTACAGAAAATCCCCAGGAAAAAGACCCCAAAGTCTTAAAAACAGATATTCTGAATTCAATACTTATACCAGCATTAGGTTTTAGAAAACATCTGCAAAAATATTTTCTAACATAGCTGTCTTAACATACTACAGCTGTGCACACAAGTGCAAAGTTGTATGTTTTCAAAAGCAGCCGTTTGTTTGTCCAATATCTGTCATTTTTCAAGAACACCTTCCAGCTCCTGTTCAATGGTTTAAGTTACCCTTTAGGAAAGTCTCAGTTGACTTATGAAGCAAACAAACCAGATCTGCTGATACAAGAGAACTACAGAAGCACGCAGCTTCATTACAGCAGCTCCAAGATACTTCCTATGAAACACATAGTTCATTTCCCTGTTCCCCATAACTGTTTTGGTACATCTTGCATATACCACATATACATTAGATTATCAAGTATTCTCCAAAGTACATTCGTTAACTGGGTCTGCACACACAGACATGGATGTGAGCTATTTTGTGTCCATTTTGGATTTTTTTTGTGAGAAACGCATACTTTTACATACACACGCTCTTACTCTATAGATTCAAAAAAGAACAATTAAAGGTGCAAATTATCCCACAGCTGGATAAATCAGCATTTCAGTTTTACAGTTAATAAAGCTGGAACTAATAAGTATTCCTTTATACAAGCCAGACCATATCAAAGCTTTCTTGAGTTTTGAAAGCTGAGATGCATTATCAAGAAAATTAAGCTTACCATATTTTATTCACCACTACTATCCATTACAAAAAGGAAAGTATTTGAAATTGCAGCATGACTAGCATGATATTTTTCTGGTTAATTTATCTCTGTCCTTGGCTGGGGGAGGCAATCAATGAAGTCCATTTATCTTCTTGTTCCACAGCACCTCATGGTTTACTTACACCTTAAATAGGAAGTTTCTGCAAAGCTCACCAGAGTATTTAAAGACATTACTAACCCCAGCTCTCCTCCCAGGCTTTTGACCAATATCATTGCTGCTCACACTCTACTGCTGCAACTGGTAACATACACAGTTAAAATCTGGTCCTTTTGTGATAATTCTGATTGTTCTCCAGTCCAGCTCCTGCGTCCCAACAGCTACATGACATACCCAGCATGACCCACTTTTTCGTTGAAGGCAAGTTATTGGCCTTCAAGGTAACAGAACAAGCTGAAAACTCAAACACATGGGAACAAACATATATCTATGCATAAAATACAAGCGCACGTCTATAATTGAAAAAAATAAATCTACATTTAAAGACTATGAATCCAGACTCACAATTCTATAACAACATAATGCAATCATCCTACAAATTAGGAATGCATGGTTCTTTGATACTGATGTAGGAATGTAGTAACTGATATAGAACATTGTACTTGTAGAAGTAGAGCAGTAAACTTCAAAATATCTGTTAAGTACTACAGTGTATCATAATATTTTGTTTGTAAGATTTAATTCCAGGTTGGGGGTTAGGTCTTTGTGGGTTTTAACTTCTGGAATAAAACCTTACCACTGACAGCCAACATGTAATTTTTTCCAAGAATTCTCTTGAATATGAGAACAATTTATTCTTCAAATATTCTGCAATAATACAGACTGCTTGCAAGTTTTAGATCCATCTGACCTAATGAGGAAGCGATTTTACTCATTTGTTTGAGATACACGGCACAGTTAGGACAACAGTACTTCATGTCATAGTACTTCTCACATGCTAGGAAGAAATGCATTCTCTAAAATTGTACGTAGTTTATTAGCTTTCCCTCATCATTACACACATAGGTCACCTCAAGTCTTCACCCTTACAGGAAGTTTTATTTCCTTTTTACAGATGAGACACTGAAGCACATAAATTACGGAAGAAATCCATAAGAAAATGTAGATGCTGAGTGTGATTTTATGTGTCTGCATCCAATCTTTAAGGACTTCAGTCCTTGTTCTGTTGCCAGGTAATCCAAGAATATCCTGGCTTCAGAATTCCCTACCCAAATCATGGTTCTCAGGCACATACTGCTTAAAACTTTCAAGTATAGTACAGCTAGCTTGTTTCTAAATATCATTAGCATCAAACTAGATCTTTTGCCATCATACAATGGTAGTAGCACATTTCCATCCTTAGCGAAGAAATACAAAAAACTGATTCAAACAGATCCTGGAATCCATTTCTTACAGATGAGTGAAGTAAGCTCTACATTTGGGGAGAGATTTTACAGTGAATTCATTTTTTGCAAAATGCTGTTGCATTAACAGAGAGTTCCAGATGTTTACCCTACAATATTCTACTGAGCTGGTGGCTAAATTACTTTTCAGAGGTCTAAAAGCTTTAGGTTTTTCTGTCTGCAGGAGACTTCAAAGCCAAAACCCAGTTCTTGCACCTTTTGAATAAACACTAAGTAACAGACCGTGTTGAGCTCAGTTCCATCATTTCCTAATAGGGTCTTACTCCACATGGAGCTCTGAAATCAATGCAACTCTTACATGCACTCATTAGGCTTTTAATAATATATAGGGCAACCAATAATACTAGTTTGAAAATTCCCACTGCTCACCTATCTCACATGAAAACATACACTTCGCTTATAGCTTACTATTGTCCCTTTATTACTGTTAACAGCTGCAGTTCAATGGAGCGCCCATGTTTTCAGCCATCATCATCATTTATTCCTCCTTACATCAATATTGTAGCGTGTTTTCCAAGACTAGACTATACAGCTAATCATAGATTCCACGAACACTGACCAATAATTATTCTTCAATACTGCATAAGTTTCCTAATGCTTTTTTTTTTTATTGTCTACATAGTAATGTTTTAAAGCAAGGGGTTTTTCCACCAGCACTTTAGTTAATATGTGCAAGAATATCCCAAGGATATTCCTGTAGCATCTCATGTTGCCTTTTACCTTTTCTGCCTATATTTTTATACAATTAAATCGATTTCTAGAGTGGCGTGACAGACTGATCTCTCAAAAACTACTCATACTCGTTTTACAAAGATGACATGGACTACAGTAAAGCCTCCCAAAATATGATCATCACACCTTGTTTTTAGTTAAAGAGGTACACAGCATGAGACTATTTGCCAAATTAAATTTAAAACATAATAAATATTAAATGCTCTAACTCATACAGGCTTTTATGTGTCCTTTATGGCCAGACTTTAGCATACATACGCTAAAACTGAGCTTTTTACACACCCATAGCAATGGCACCCAGCCTTTGGTGCTGTCTGAAGGCCTCACAGGGTCATCAGCCATCTGTTCCCACACTTATTTGCTTCAGTAACGAACCGCTTAGTCTGCAAACAGCCTAGACTCCAGAACCCACAAGCCCTTTTCCTAACCTGCATTTCGATTCAATCCTACAGATGGCCTCAGCCTTACACAGAGGAAGGGACTCTATTAATTATCTATTGCTTGGGGGGAGGGGGTGGTGGTGGTGTTTTTGAAAGAGCATAGCTCCATCCCAAACACATGCGTGTTTGCAGCCCCACAATTAAATATCCCTCAGAAGAGGGGAGGCTGCGTTCAGCTTCCAGGCCAGTTTGAGAAAAGCAGGGCCACACATCAATCACTGTACAGGGACACAGCAACTCTGATAAGACTTGTGAGGCAGAAAATCACAGAGCGAGCTGCCAGCAAAGCTTCGCAGCGCGCTCTGCAGCTGCCCGCGGCAGCAGCACACGGGTTACTCAGCTTCTACACCTCACCAGTACAACCATTACCAAAAGACAAGCATCTAGTGCTGGCGTTCATAGCTCAACACTGCCGACAAAATAGGGAAGGCTAAAAACCATGAGAGCAATCAAGGATGGAAAAACGTGTTTTATGTGGAGATGGTGCAAGGGACACCCCTCCATTCTCAGTGAGGAAAAGGTGACCGTATTTTCACCTACACGAGGAACATAGACCTGACATACTGAAGGCTCTGCAATGAAGGCCTGGCTCACGAGAAGACAGGGCAACTCCAGGAGACAAAAAGAGAGGTAGGGTGGATTTTCCGGATTAAGGGAATTACGTGTTTGGTTTTGCTGGTTATAGAAAACAGTGAGTATAACTAACCAATGGAAGAATTTTGAAAGTCGATAGTGGGCTTCCAATCAGTGGAAGCTTTTTCAGACACGCACGGATGCTTTGCTGAACCCACATGTTCAATTCAAACAGGAATTAATTCAGAGTTACCTACAGCCCGCATAAGGCATGATGTAAGAACAGGTAATCAGAGAGTTCATTTCTGTTCTTGTCTATAAAAACCCCTAAAAACCATTCAAATGGTTTAGTGGTGGACTTGGGAGGGTTAGGTTAATGGTTGGAGTCTGATCTTCAGGGTCTTTTCCAGCCTAAATAAATATATATAGGAAGCATTAAACAACAACAAAAAATGAACTCTTATAAAAAAAACTTTAAGGTTTTCCAAAAGATTGCTTTCCTTTCAAAAAACAGTTTTCAGTGCAGATTGTTTAGCTTGTAAGAGGACTTTAGTATGATCCTATGGCTTGTGCTTCTACATTTCAAAACAAGATATAAATAGAAAAATGTTTTCCTTACAAACTCAAAATCTCTTTATGACACGAACTATCATTGTATTTTAAATTTTTTAATACAAACAGAGGGAATAACTCACATTGGAAGAAATATTTTTCAGAACATCACCACTAAAATCAATTTAAATAAAGATTACATTTTATAAGGATAAAGTCATAATCACTGATGTTTCCACCAGTTTAATTATATTAACATTCACATGCTGACTTATAAAAAGACAGTTTGCAGATGTAAAGTCTCAAACACAATTCCACTGATCTCAATAAGAATAATTATGCATACTTCTTGAATCAGATACAGGCCGTGCTGATTTTGTCATCCGTTTTGCAACTGATAGCCTGACTCGCTATTTCATCCTGTGTAATAGAAGTTGCACCAGTTTAATGGTGATGTTGTTTCACATTAAAGTTAAGGCAAACTATGAGGGACAATTTTCTTCTCCCATCTACACTTGGTCATTCCTGCTACTTCTTTTGGGTCGGCAAGAAACTTATGCAAGTGAAGTAACATGAGGAAATTGAGATGGCTTAAAAAAAAAAAAGTCTGGGAGGTGGGGAGGTGTGTTCCTGTTGATACTTTTCAACTCTCAGCAGTATTAATGCTGAAAGAAAGCAGAAAGATGTAATCAAAGAGAAGCACGAAGGAGAAAGTCACCCCTTTTCACAGCAGCATGAACTTCAACTGGCTGCCACTAAAACTAACTTTATTCTGGAGAACATTCCTTATACGACATTATTTTTCATTTACAAACTGCAATTTAAGGACACTTTCCTTGCGTGGAGTCATTCTGCAGACAGCAGAATTTAGAGTTTTAGATAGAAATAGGGATTTCACCTGCAATAATAAAATTTGATAGCCTTTTAACATTTCAGTTGTGAAGGTTCTCATACTTGTTAGTTGTTTTGCCCTTGAAGAACACAGAATCTTTTACAGGAGCTCTAAAAATTACAGAGAGCATGCAAGAGGTAATTTAGAAGTGCAGTAAAAATATCTGGAACAAGGTTTAGTAATCAAACAGATCAATTTGCTCTTACTCTCTCCATAACAACTAGGTATCTAGGACTAGGCAAAGCAGATTAACTGAAGTGTAGGTACTCACAGGTGCTCAGCTATTCCGTACAATCTGCTTCGTTGCATATGCCAATTGGGACTCACAAGTTATCAAATAAACAACAATAACCATCTGAAGACACAATCTTTTTTTTTTTTTTTTAAAGACAGCATTTTAGAAGATTGGATATTCCCAGTCATCCAGGTACTCAAAAATTTCAGAGGAATAAGTTTCACACATCATTTTTTCTCTAACGTTCTTCCACACACCCGTGTAAAAACCAGAGCTATAGAAAGGGGTAACTTTCGGCTCCAACCTAAAGGAAACTTTTTTCCTTCTAACAAGTCATTCTGTGAGCAGCAAAACTAACGAAACCTGTTTTCCTTTAGTGCTGCATCTCAAGATTGATTGACTTTGACATCTAAATACGTAGAAGCTGTGACTGCAGCTTTTCCTGCAGTTGGGCCATTCATAATGTTTGTCTCCCTGAATTCCCAGGAGTCTCATAACACAACTGATTTGGGCAGCCTTTCACTCTGCCTTTTGCCCAAACTTGGATCATCATGAAAACTGTAACTGACCAACAAATTCAAAGGTATAGGATAGGGGAAGAAAGAAGCATTAAAACCTTCATTTCCTTAATAAATCAATTTATCAGAATCAAACTGGATACTGTGCTTTTATGCTTCTGTTTACACGTTGGGAAATGTGCTGTTTGAAGCTCCCTGCTGTAAAAACAGAACCTGTTCACCCTTTGGCTTTTTTCTCTTTCACCTGTCTCCCCTAGGCAGGCAGAATTCCTTTTCCCTCTCTTTTTACAACTAAATTTCCCTTTTTTATTTTTGGTACCAAAGAAGAAAAAAAAAGTTTTCGCATTCTGTCAGAGCAGAAGAGAAAAAAAAAGGTTTGATAAGGAAATAAGTCAGAATTGCATCCATCCTGAACAGAGAGTAAAATCATTTACTGCCAGGCAGAGATGAAGCCTAAATCATTCTGAAAAGTGACTGACAAGGATGCGAATGCAATACAGTAAGAATAACACTTCCACATATATAACAAGCTACCACATGCTTCACAAGACAAAGAATAAATACAAAAGTTGATAAATAAGAGTAATAAAATAGTGCTAGAGAAACTTTTTGCCTGTTTTTTCCCACCCACCCTTCTTTCATCCAGTCCAGAGCAACATTTGCAGAGTAGTCTACTTACTCGGCAGTTCTCCTACAGGGAAGAGGCAAGGTTACCATAGTATTGTCAATTAATTTTGACACCTGCTTACTAAGATTGATCAATTATTTCTGATGTCTCTCTGCTATGCTGTTATTTCTCAGTCTACAAAAGAAGTAAAACAAAGCCAAAAATACCACACATCTCTCACCAAAGAATTAATGGTCCCAAGTTACCCCTAGGTAGAGTATTTCTCTTACAATAATGTTTTTGATGCTTGCTAATGCAAGTCACTCACTCCCAGAAGAGCAAAAATAACCATACTTCAGTTACATGAAGAAAAATAAATACTCTTTTATTTTCAAGTGTTTTAAGCCTGCCCTTAAAAATCTGTTTTCCTCAAATAATCAGGTTTTACATGTGTCAAATTTAGGTCATTAAAAGCTCAGTTTTATTCCTGCATAAGAGACATGCACCCAAGCACTTCAAACTGTTGAAACTTTGAAACAACTTAAATGTTTAGAATAAACATTCTATTAACATTTGTATAGATCACATCTACACCTCTAAATTAATTGCTAATGCAGTTATAAGAGCCAGACACACTTTTCAATCTTTATGTTATTCTGAAACATTCTGCATAATAATTCTTACTGACAGAAGCGACTGCTGAAGTGATATACATTCAACATAACTTGTCAAATGCAACTATCACTGCAGCAAAAGTCCAGCCATGGCTACTTGTGTATAAAGCAGACGCTCCTGCTTCACAGACAAATGGAAACAATACGCAAATGTTCCACAAAAATAAGTCAAACCATCAATTGCCACAGAAGTCAGAAAGGTCTTCAATCACCCGCCCATAAGGCAGACTAACATTCGTTTTCCAGCTCTTCAGCAGGAAATACATAGACTTGACTCATCGCCTATTCAACACCTATCTGAATTGTCAGGATTCAAAATACAACCACGCCGAGCTGCCGCTTGCCTTGTAACACATGTTAACATATTTCATGCCATCCCCAACTCACAGGACTTGAAAAAGCTGTAAATCTTAGAAATGCTTATTTTCATTGCAGAGTATATTTTGAGTCTAAGAATAAAGATTAAAGATGAGCTATCAAAGATACCACTGTGAAAGCGTCCTCAGTAAAAAAAAATAGGTCTCTAACATGACAGAAACAGCTTACTTCCATGATAAAAATCGTAATGCAAGCGTCACTGTCATTTCTAAAGCTAAGCATGAAAGAACATAAAGGAGTTAATGAGAAAGCTATCCCACTTTCACCAAAATTCCTAACGGCACGCAGATTAACCACTGTGTTACTTCAGCTCAGAAGAGGTACCCTTTCAACATTCAGGCAAAACTTCCTCTAGGTGGGGATGGATTATTAACTTTCTGCCAGAAGTGAGAACATAACCACTGTGCCTCCTCACTTGACAAATATGACCAATTTAAAGAAACACAAGTGTTTGAACAGATAATCAAGGAAATACCTGCAAGGATTGGATAAAGAGCCCAATAACCATTCAGAGAATGTACTAATTCACATGAAGCTTTGAAATTTGAAAATTTGCTTGAGCTCTTGCACTATTAGAATCTGTTGTGACTGGCATCAAGACAAAGGATACAAGTAATCTCTTTAAAGCAAGGAAATAATAGCTCTGCAAGCCTCTCTCCTGCAGCTACTCACACACAAAGAAGATTCACCTGGGCCTCCCCTCCTCACTCTCAAGCCCTATGCAATTAGCCCATTGTTCCACAGCACAGAGCAGGACAAATCCCAAATCCTCAATACACATAGACAACAAATGACCAACTTTAAAATCTTATTACCAAGTTCTTATGCAGATCAGATGTGTTATATTTGCCTTGTATTACCTTTCTAACTCAGTTACAATCTCACTGATGGACTAATCCAGCAGGTATTACGAGGGAATCGTTTCTTTCTCTGCAGCGTGCACATTACTTCAGCCAACATGTCTGACTCCAGCTACTCCTTAACTTCCCAAGCTAACAAGTTACTGGATTTACTTTCTGTTTATTGAGGAATGGGTGACCTTGGATGAAACGTTTAAGAGAGATGGAAATTATATATCTTAATTTTAGAATCCAAAGAGAAAACTGAAATTAAACACAATTTAAACCACACAGTCATTGATACTTTTTAACCTATTAAAAGTACTTTTCCAAAGACAGAATTTGAATTCTCTAAGAGAGTAGGAGATGCTCTAAGTGTCACCCATTTATTGTTATTAGCTAGATATTAGAACACTTTCCAGCTATATATGTCAATACACTTAACAAACAGAGTTCCTGCTTTTAAGGGGTGTTTTACAAGAGAATGAAATGAGATGTCCTGTCCAAGGTTATCTAGCGAAATAACAGCAAACAGTATTCTTCACAGCCAGCCTTTATTCTGATACCAAAGGGGGCGGGGGGGAAAGTGACAGCCCTATAAATTAAGTCTTCTTTTCCACTACATATAGAAAAGCAAGTGTCAGGGTGCGCTTCCTTCTTACTGATCAATGACACCATATCACATTCACTTTTAAGAATGAGAAGGTAGTTCTAGCTTCACTGACGACTCGCTCTTTTGCAAAAATATGTTATCGTTTTACAATTACCATTCTTCCCTCTCCTGCAAAGCTTGTCACAAGTCATGTATGTCTCACTAAGTTACACTTCTGTTATCCTGAATGTGCCTAACGCCCACTTAGCTAAAGCACTTGGAAGAAAGGAAGACTGGAATGAGAAAACACTTTCGCTCTCCAGAAGGAGAAAGTCATTCAAATCCACTAGTAATTTGTGTTCCCTGAGCAGCCCCATGAAGTGCCCATGTCACTTCCATGACAGTTCCAGAAGGGACAGCAGCAACACGGCCTCAGGCCGATTTCTCCTTGTCTCTCAGTTCCCATCAAGTGGAGCAGCCTATTTTCAGCAGTAAGTCGGCGGGTACAATTTTCCACGGGAGGGCTGCGTCCTGCGCTCTCAGAGCGAGCGACCATGAGGTGGAGGAGCCCATTTCATCCTTAACTTCTGTCACATACTTCCACCACACATGAACAAAAACATAGCAGACACAAGCAAAAAAAAAACCCAAACCCGAAAAACCCCAGGCAAGTGAAAACGACAGTAAGAGGGTGTAGGGAGGAGAAAACAGGAGAAACGGTAATAAGCAGAGACTTACTTGAACCTGCCCTGGCAATGTTGGCACTGGTCTCCCACCCAGCCCTGGTCGCAGACACAGGTGGAGTTGACACAATGACCCGAGAAGCAGGAGATTTTGTCGCAGGACTTGGACTGGGACACCTGGGCGTAGAGGGCCAGGTACAAGAAGGCGTAGAAGAGCAGCCAGCTGTTCACATCCAGGAGCGAGGAGAAGCAGCAGCAGCAGGAGGAAGGAAAGGGTCTCCAGACGCCCAGGGGCGCGGGGGCAGCCCCCGCTCTCCTGCCGGCGCTGCCTTGGTCCATCTTCGCCGCGGGCGCCACGGGCCGAGGCGCGGCCGGCGGCGGGCAGCGATGGCAGCGCCGCCCGGGCAGGGGCAGCTTCCCTTGCGGGGAAATAATCCAGCCAGGCAGATTCAAACCCCCCGCTTCCTCCTCTCCTCCCACCCTCCCTCCCGACCCCAGCGCTGCCTCCTCCGGCCCCTTCAGCCCTCCGCGTCCCGTCACTCCCGAGGGGAAGCCCGGCAGCCCTCAGCCATCCGCCCCTTCTCTTCGTCGTCCTCCTCAGGGCTCATCGCTCCCGTCTTCTTCCATGGAGGAGGAGGAGGAGAACTGCCTCTTGACCTTGTGTTTTCTCCTCGCCAGATATGCCCCCCACCGGCGTGCGCGCACACATACACACACACCCGCGCCACCCGCGGTCATGTAGCCCCCCGACTCCCCCTTCGCCTTTGTAGTCCCTCTGCCCGCGGCACACACGCAGGCGGCGGCGAGGAGGAGCGCGGGGAGGCGGGGGCCGCCGCCGTCCTCCCGCCAGTCAGATGGGAAGTNGACCCCCCCCTTTCCCCTCACGTCCGGAGCGGGGAGGGCGCAGCCGGGGTAAGGGCGCACCGGCAGCTCCCGCCCCTTCCCCGGCGCCCAGGCACGGCAACCTGCGCTTCGGCGCGCACCGCTGCCGTCCACGCTTCATGTAAGGAAAAAAAAAAAAAGAAAAGAAAAAAGAAAAGAAAAAAAATTAAAAATTAAAAACAAAAAAGGCGCGGGGCGGGGGGAACGGGCCCTGGCCAGCGGGGAGAGCAGGCGGCGGTGCCGGGCCGCTGCCTTCGCCCCTTCGCCACAGGGGCCGGGCCGGGCCGGGCCGCGCCGTTGTTTGCCTCAGGTCCCGCCAAGTTCAGAGGCGGTTTTCTCGGAACGCATCACGCGTGGTGCTGGAAGAGATGTCACAGCTTGCCTCGAAATGCCTACCTTCCTGAGATTTACTCCATCGACTCATCTGAGGTTCAAATCCAAGACATTGCCTTCCACTTGCAGCCCGATGAGCGGTACCAGAAGTTCCTGGCTTGTAAACAGAGCAGTACAAAAGTAATCATTGCAATAAACTTGCCTAAAATGTCCTTTTTCCTGCAAAATGTGCCATACGCATCCCACCTTTTTCAACTTTGCTATAACCTGTTTTCATTTTACAATTGCTTTACAAGAAAAAAACCAAGGAGCCTTGCTATCAAGGAAAGAAGAAAATAACAGCAATCTAACTCTGAAACTTTCATCTAATGCTGAAATTGAGAATTTATGACATGAGGTCTGTATTCCAAGCAGATAAAGAAAAGGTGTTTAATTTAATCTCCTGGCACCATCTCAAGGGTCCAAAGTGACCCTCGTTGGAGTCTGAAATCGGATCCAAATGGACCCGTCTTCAGATTCTGCAGGTCTTCCCCTTGGAGTGGGGAAGAATTGTTTGGGTTTTGGTTTAGCCTGTTTTCCCAGGCATACACCTGAACTTCCAAAAAATACACCCTCACCGGAATTTCCAAAAAAATCAAGGTACAACAGTAAGGAGCACAATACCATCCAGCAGTACCTCTTTGCGTGATATGAGTCCAGCCAAGATGAGGATGTCCGAGCTAAGCACAATACAAACACCACAGAGAAACAGTCTGCGCCTCAAGGAGTTTACAGTCTTGACAGAGGGAATACCTGAAAGTGCGTGGGGAAAACAGAGGTGAAAAGTGATTTGCCCAGTTTCATTCCAGAGGATGTCAGGAGGCCCACAAGCCGCTCTTAGTGCAGGACTCTGTACATTGTCCTCCTAACAGAGCTGAGATAGATCATTTCATTGTTCTGGATCAGACAGATTTCTTAGCTATTAGACATCTCTTTGTATGTGTTTTGTAATGAATTGGTGAGTTCATGCAAAGAGAGGAAATGGAAATTGTGTTGCTGCTTTATATTTTATGAAAAAAGCTGAGGCTGAAGCCTTTGTGGAACAGTCTGCTAATTGTACGGTATTACATGTGATTAAGGCTGCTAAACAACTGTCCTCTGTTAAATAACATTATGAGACCAGAAATGCAGGAGATTATAGTCCGAGACAGTCAGTTCAAGATGACTCTTTAATCCAGGAACACTTTAAGCAATGGTTCTGCTTACCATGGCGGGGAGATACATTCCTCCTCCGCTTTCTCAATTCTTTTATACCAACCAAAAAAGTTCTAAAGCCAGCACCATCTTTTTCTCAGACTGAAGGAAGATTTTGCTTTAGATCTACACGTCAGCCAAATTTTTGAAATTAACATTCACAGCAAAGCTAAGCTCTCAACAGTCCTTTACCAGGCAAGAGATCTGTTCAAAAGCACAATGATCAGTGAGCATTTGTTCATTAAACACCAAGTTTCTTCTTCAGTAATGAATGCAAAAAAAAGAAAAAAGAAAAAGAAAAAAAGAAATACAAATTTACATTGGGCAAGCTTAAAAGCTTTTTAGGTAATTCTGTGAAGCCGGAGTTAAAAAACACAAACAGGCCATCAGAAAGGGACTAAGATGGTTATAAGAGGTGCGGAGAATAGTATGCCAGTACTTTTACTGCATAAATAATCATAACTAAAAAACTAAACACAACTATAAGAGTTTCTAGATTTAAAACAGCAAGGAGGAAACACTGGAGAGCTATCTCCTGGCTAAATGTAACAAGCTATGAAAATGAAGGAATGCGAACCTTTTGGCTGCTGTATGTCGCATCAATGCAGTAGATATTCATAACCCTAGGAGATGAATGATGTGCAAATGCCAGTACTGGTTCTCTTCTATGCTGATTTGATGGGATTTTTTTTGGTGTCAGATGAATTTAACAGATCTGGCTGAGAAAAGTCAGAACTGTCAATCCTTTCATCGTTACATGCATATCTGTAAGTTCCACTTTTCTTGGAAGTGTAACATTTTACACCTTTCATCCTGCCGGTTCTTGACACAGAAATCACTTGCACTTTGGAAGGACTAATGTACTAAAATGTCTTGGGTAGAATTTACAACTTAAAAGCATTTGAATAACTTAACAAAAGTTTTAAGTTACTGAATAAAAACAGCTAATGAGATTACAGACTAGAGTAGTGATGTAGAAGGTTATGTGAACAAAACCTTTCAAGGAAATATCCATTGTAATAGGAAAGCAAAATAAAAAGAGCGCGCGTAAAGTATAAAGGCTTCACAAGCATGGCCAGCAGATCGAGGGGGGTGATTCTGCCCTTCTACTCCTGTCCTGGTTTGAGCAATGTAGAACTAATTTCTGTTCTGATACTTGGGAAAACTGTCCTTTAGGAAGATTCCAGTGTCTGAATTTGTGAAGATATTTACTTTATAGCCAGGTATGGTGTGTCGGTTTCAAGGCCTCGGTGTTTTCAGTCTCACCAGGTGCAGGGATGAGGAGGAGCAAGACCCAAGCACTCGACCCGATCTGGCCAACAGGATTATTTCATACTATGAATGTCACATTCAATATAAATTAGAAAGTTTGCTGCAAAGTTCTCACTCTCCCGTGATGGCAGCGATCCAGAGAACTTCTTGCCCCAGTGCCGCATCCCGGAGCCCTTCCCTTCCTCCCAAAGCTGTAGCGCTTGCAGCGTCCGGCATTTGCTGTCCACTACTGGGAGTGCACAGCTTCCTGCTGATGTAGTTGCCTGAGTATAATCCTTGTATATTTTATATTTGTATCGGGATGAATATTGCTTCTTTGGTGTTATTAATGCTAATCATCTAGTCTTATTCTATTAAACCTGTTTATATTTCAACCCCTGGGTTTCCTTGTTTTTTCCCGACTCCACTTCCTGGGTGGGGAGGGGTCATCAGGTGATAGAATAATTGTCTGAACAAGAATAAATTGTTGTGGGTTTCTCAAGCCATAACAACTTGTGAGAGCCCACCTGGAGTGCTGCATCCAGCTCTGGGGCCCCCAACAGAAGAAGGATGTTGACCTGTTGGAATGAGGCCAGAGGAGGCCACGAAGATACTCAGAGGGCTGAGCACCTCTGCTATGAAGACAGGCTGAGAGAGCTGGAGTTGTTCAGCCTGGAGAAGGGAATGCTCCAGGGAGACCTTATAGCCCCTTCCAGTACCTAAAGGGGGCCTACAGGAAAGGGGGGGAGGGACTCTTGATCAGGGAGCGTAGCGAGAGGATGAGGGGGAATGGCTTCAAACTGGAAGAGGGGAGATTTAGATCAGCTCTCAGGAAGAAATTTTTCACCGTGAGGGTGGTGAGGCACTGGAACAGGTTGCCCAGGGAAGTTGTGGATGTCCCATCTCTGGAAGTGTTCAAGGCCAGGTTGGATGGGGCTTTGAGCAAGCTGGTCTAGTGGGAGGTGTCCCTGCCCATGGCAGGGGGGCAGGTCTTTAAGGCCCCTCCAACTCTAACCATTCTATGATTCTGTGATTCTTAGCTATTACTATGAAAACCTGAGCACCAATATACAAGGAGAAAAATACTGATACATTTGTGTTCATTCAGCAAACCTGCATAAAGTATATTTAAAGATCTAGATGGTGATTGTTGTGGTGCAGGGTGGGGTGGATAAAGGGAAACAGACCACAAACACAGTCTTCTTCAGCTGTTCAGAATTTCTGCAAGACCCTGAGGACAAGAATGTAGCAGAATCCATCTTCTTCTCCATACACACACCCCACACCCACATACAGCCCCCTCCCTGCTCTGCTGGCCCTCTCCTACAGGCTGATATCAATCAAACCTTGCTGGAGCCAATATCTTTCCTTAAGGATGCTTAGTCCTATTTAGGGTATCTAGTGCAGGTGTATTTTTGCAGCGATGTTGAGAAGGACGATAAAACCGGCTGAACAGAAGAGAGAGAAAAAAAGACTACCTTTGTGGTTGACCTCTTGGCAAGCATATTAAGAGAAACAAATGTTTTCTATGCCCTTTCCCTTCTCCTTGGGACAGCCATTATCAGACCCGTTAAGTAAAAGGGGCCAAGCTCTGCACTGCTGCTGGGCAGGGATGTATAGATCTGAGTTGGCCTTATGACATATTGGTAAAACTAGCATGTAGAGTGCTGTAGTGGAGGTAATAGCTGCAGAGTGAGTTGATAGTTTCAGGAGCTATTCTAGCTTAACACATCAGAGCAACGTGCAGGCTTCTTAGTGAACCTTACAACTATCCCTTCAGTGGAGGCTTTCCCTTTTCTTTCCAAATATGCACACAACTCTTTGGATGGAGGACAACATAAAGCTTTTTTTCCTAAATCCCATGCGCATTTTTCATTGTTATTAATGATCATCTGAGTCACCCAAGCCGTTTCATATAACCTTTTCTGATATTATGAAAACCATCAGCCTCTTCCATGAGGCAAAACAAATTTATCCCTGCTCAGCAGATTCTAGTACTAGCAGAATAATGCATGTTACAATTTTCTCTTCGTATTTGTTTTATCTGGTAAGTCAACTTTTGGGAATCATCAATTTTATAATTTTAACAATATAAGCCTTCCCTTGACTACTCTTTTTTTTTTTTTTTTTTTNAGTTCCCAGAAGATTGGCTGGCACCCTTCTCAGATAAAACCTTAATAGAAAATGTTACCTTTCTTAACACCCATGCATGTATTTTGCTACAGCAGTAAGTCACATTTGCTACCATAATCTCCAATAAGTATTGGCGAGAAAAGTGCCGAACAATAAAGACTGTAAGTGCTGTAGGAAGCTTACCAAACTCAGAAAGAACTACAAAACAAAAGAGGGGGAAATCAATGTTTATGTTGTTTTATCAAATAAAATAACCAAAATTATTTTGTTTCAATAAAAGCCAATATCTGGAGAAAAGAAATTTTAGCATCAGTTCTATATCTTTTATGTGTGCGCATAAGCCGAGGTATAAAATCTATTCTACAAAGAAAGAGTCAGACTTTTACTGAAATGGTTGTTCCTTTGCAGAATTTTTTCACCAGCAAAAAAAGTAATCACATTTTTACACACTCATTTTAAAATTGTGGACTTTGAATCAAGAGTAACAGGATAAATTACAAGTTGGCTTCAGGTCCATTTAAAGATGAAAGAGACTTCAGAAAAACAGACACCAGACAAAACCAATGTCTATCGGCACTGACAATGACATTGTCATTATTTGAAACACCTATCTGCTGTCAAATAAAAGTCTACCAAACCAGGAAACAAAGTCATATTATGTTTTTATATACTTTCTGCACAGATGCTAAAAATTAAATACCTGAGAGCCTTTCCATCTACGACTGAATGAACCTACCGACATTGATCTTGACTCTTAGTATGATCCTTAGATTTATTTTTTTTTAAATAAGTTTTTAGATGTCTTTCCATTGAATAGAGGTGTAATTATATGCCATGCTGAAACCTTGATTCATCCTGCAATATATTACAAATTATCTGGAAAACACTGACATTTTCCACTGCGAATGTCCGTTCTGTTGAGTATTCTTCTGCATCCGTTTTGCTGCATTTCATTTTCACGGCTATTCCTTCTGGAGTTTCTCACAGTCCTGCTTAATCTTGACTAAGCTAGGGCATTTTTTCCTTGTCAGCAAAGCTCCATCTCACAATTCAACCTTTCTTACACATCATTAGTAGGTATACTGAATTTATCCAATACCCTTAATGATCCCAAAGGGACATGGCTATTAGACTACTTCTAGCTGAGAAAGCATTTACTTTGAGTTATTTTCTCTCATTCTTTTCTAAATCGGGAAATGATCTTTGGGATTCATACCACTGCTGCCTTTATTTCTGTATTTGTTCTTTTTATTCATAAGTTTCAGCAAAATGCTGAAAAATCTGTTCGATGGTAATGAAATTCCATTGACCTTACTGGGATTTACACCCTTCCTTCAGAATTTCGCAGAGGTTTCCACATTTTTCTGGACAAGGCTAGTTTGCTGAATGATGTTAAAAAAAGCCTTACTAAAAGATTTTGAAAATGAAAATAAACCATATGCTCCAATTTTCTCGTATCTGTTGTTTTTTTCTTTGCAAGACTAAGGAAGACTGCATTTATTATTAGTGGCTTACTGGTTTTTCCTCATCACATTATACTTTACCCAAGAGCTATCTAAGTCCTACACCAATTTCTTCAAAGGCTACTAAAACATAACTTCTCAGTCTATATTTTCCAGATGACAAATTTAATCTCTTTAAAATAAATAAAAAAAAAAAAAGTAAAATGTTGGGTGGCTTTTAAATCAACATTACAATTAGTATTTTGATTAATACAATTTCCATCTTTGTATTTATATTACGATTCAGCTCCTTTGGAGTGATATCTCCTAGTCTTAGTGGTGCTGTTTCAATATAAACTCATGTTGATTTCTTACTCTTCTTTTAAAAATGGCTACTGTAATAACCTCTCTAATACTTAATTTCTCAATATTTTGTTTGAACACTGTAACAAAATGATTTGCATTTTCCTTTCCAGTTACTACTTTTGGAGCCTGGTGAATTTTTCTGTTCATCCTCTTTTATGTATTTTAAAAAATTACTTCTTTTCTTCTCAGTTGATACTCGAGTAGTTGTACTATTAAACTTCGGAAAGCGATACATGCAAAAAATAGAAAAAACAAGTACATCAAATAGGCTGCAGCAAGGATAATGAAACAGGCATAATGGAATAATGGAATAAAATTATACTCTTTTTTGCCCTTTGATTTTCATAAAATTGGCAAAAATGAGAGGCTATGCATGCATTGATCCCTGTGTTGTCTGCTATACAGATGTCAAAAAATAATTGAGCAGATGAAATTTTCCTGCAGTATTAATGTCGAAACAGACATTACATCCCAGGAATCTAACTGGCGTATTGTATTAATTCAATGAAATTGTTTTCGGTAATTTGAAGAAATAATTCTCGTGTATAAATATAATATTTTGACAAGCACACAACCAGTTATTTAATTAGCTTAAAACATTAATTTTCATGAAGATACAAAGTAGTACCTCCCGTATCTGCAGTTTGAAATAATGGTAGGAGTAGTAATTTTTAAGAATTATCTTACTGTCCCTGAAGGAACAAGTTTTTCGCGTACCTGGACGTAGGGGTATCACCGCAAAAGAGCAAAACGTGGCCACATGTGGCATCTCCTGTCAGTGTACGTGGGCACTGGTGTTACTGCAGGTACGATGTGAGTGAGGCTGAAGAAGCTACGAGTAGAGATGCCGACCTTCTTTGGGGGAGGTCTGGCTGCACCGGCGGTGTGAAGGTGGGCATCAGGACAGCTGCCTGTAAGATTAACTGCGGAAGAAAACCTTCTCGCCAGCCTGGCAAGTTGCTCTTCCTGAGCGAGGCTTTGAACTCGTTTTGAAAGGCGCCAGTGAAAAATTTCTGCAGGCTTCACCTCCTCCCCTTCTCGGGGTGTAGCTTCACAGTATGTATCATCAAAGCCAAGACGGGGAGCTGAGAAAGGAGAAAAATGCAAGCACAAAGGGAGGATGTGAAGTGAGCCATCAGGTATCATATGTATAAATCCACAGGCAGCACGGTCCGAGGTAGAAGCACTAGCCCTTATGGTCCTAATACCATAAAGTACTGGAGTGTGACCTAACTGGCACTGCAGAGGTGCGGCTGGGTAAACAGCGGTACTGGAACGTGGTTACGGATGGTTCATAGTATATTCTAGAAGAACGGCCATAGGAAAAGCCAGGTGATGTGGCTGGTAAAGGGCATATTTTCTTCTTCTGAAGTCTGGGAAATACTGACAGAAAGATCTGTTGAATACCAGTTGAAATATGGGAGAGTAAAAGAGGAAAGTACACATGGTGACAGGTTTCATAGAGTCATAGAATGGTTAGAGTTGGACGGGCCTTAAAGATCATCTAACTCCTGCCCCCCTGCCATGGGCAGGGACACCTCCCACTAGACCAGCTTGCTCAAAGCCCCATCCAACCTGGCCTTGAACACTTCCAGAGATGGGACATCCACAGCTTCCCTGGGCAACCTGTTCCAGTGCCTCACCACCCTCAGGGTGAAAAATTTCTCCCTGAGATCTGATCTAAATCTCCCCTCTTCCAGTTTGAAGCCATTACCCCTCGTCCTGTCACTACATGCCCTTGTAAAACATTCCTCTCCAGCTTTCTTGTAGGCCCCTTTCAGATACTGAAACCAAAGATTTTTTGATCAGGAGGCTTTTTCAACATAGTAACAGTTGGAAGCATCCAAGGGGCGGAAACTGGAAGGACCTACATGGCAGGACCTGGTGGTTAGATGGGAATACAACTAGCTGAGGGTCTGTTTGAAAAAGCAGTAAGGCGGGACGTAGATTGTCTATTCAATTCTTCAGATGTGCTAGGGACAGCTTTTTTCTTTCACGAAGTGGAGGAAATTACACAGAAAGTAGCTATTTTAGATTTAATTCAAATTCCTTAGGAGGAAGTGATTGAGTATCTTAAAGTGGAAGTTAATTCAAGTGAAAAAGATCATAAAAATGATAAGTTTTCCATTCTTCCTTTAAATTGTGAATAACAAAATAAGGGTAATGGACTTCAAATAGCTCAGGGAAATGCAAGTATCTAAGAAGTGATAAAGAAAAAAGAAATGCAAGAGATAAAGGCACAACAGCAAATTATCCTAACATGGAGGAAAGATTAGAAGTACATCAAGAATTAACATGATTGCATCAAGAACTCTTTAATGATCTGAAAATCTAAAAGAAAATGATAAAATATAGAACAAATGACACATATAATAAGTATAAAGAAATAGCACGGGTAAGCCGGAATAAAATAAAAAAATCTGAAGCACAAAATGAGAATACATTCAGTTCAAATGGGACAGATCTGTGCTTGAAATAGTAATACCTCCTATACTGCTTTGTATCAGAAGATTGCTGTTTTCCACAAGGATTATACCACATTACAATGGCTTGTCAATTGGTTTTGACCCATTTTCCTCTCCAAATTCTCCATCTCATGCAGATGCTGTACTTCTTTAAGTCCCCTAAAAGCAATTTCACAACCTTGAAGCAAAGACAGATGGTGGAGTTTCATTTCCTCAGATGCCTTTCCCAGCCACGTTGCCTTGCCCACTGTCATTACAAGACAAGGCATGCATCTGGCCCACTGAAATTAATTCCATGTATCACAGTTTGCTTCTGTCAGAGTTGCACATGGTCATACTAAATATTAAAATGATGTTCGGAACAAGATTATGAAATACGATTTTCAACTACATCTCATGGAGCAAATCTGTGGCTTCATCATTGCCAAGAAAAGTTATTACCTGTGCATCAATATCAAGATCGAGCACCACATAGTGAAAGGCAACACTCTGGATGGGTTATACCACAAACTACAAATAGGTTTTTTATGCCATGAAGGCAAATATCTTCAGGGTCTAAGAAAGTCTGAGAGTAGGAAGGTTTAATAAAATTTCATTGAAAAAAATTTTGATGTGAAGTATTCTTACTTCACAACACAGTTTTACGCAGCAGTATAATGAAGTTTACTGTATTCTGTGCTTCTGTATTTTCTCCCTTTCCCTCATTTTTCTAGTTTACCAGAAAACAAAGTGAGAAAAATCATAATTTGGGCTGAGCCACTTGCCATCCATTTAAATAATTCAAATATCTTATTATGCCAACAAAAATAATTTCTAATAAACTTTGTCTATGTATCTTACTGACATAAGGCAAGTTATAAAGTTTTAACTTAATGCTAACTTAAAGCTTTAACTTAATGAAAAGAAATTAATCTTATCTGTTCCTTTCCTTTGTTGTTTATATCAACCTGAATACTCTTTTTCTATTATTACTAAATTTGGCCTTTTATTTATTTTCTATGTTGACCCTAGAAAAATACAGGGATTTTTTTACTAATTTCAGAGCAGTTGGAAGTAATTCTAGACTAAATGAAATAATAACAAAATACTCCTGACTTTCACATGAGGAGAATTAGAGTGCACCCTCTTAAGTCAAAATGTAGCACAGTAAAAGAGAGCTTATAAAACTCTTTAGACAATAAATAAAGACTAAAATACTATTTTTATCGTATTTGAAAGAAGGGTGTCTCTAGGGTTTATGAGGTTTTGTTTACCAGACTAGTCTACCTTCATTTTTAAATTGGATTTTAAAGTAAGTGTTCTTCAGCATGTTTCACCTATTGCTCTCTCATTATGCATTATCTGGATTACTTTAAAAACAAAACAAAAGAACACAAAGCAAAAGAATCACCCGAAAATAACCTGTTTTGTTTTTTTTTTTTTTCCCAATTCTGTTAGCATTCACGGTTCTGTCAAAGCAGCATAGCACAGAGAGCTCACATAAAGAACAGGGCTAGAGATTATGCCTCACCAAAGGACACTCTATTGTTACCTACATCGCCCACCAGTCTGTGTTAATCTGACACCGTCCTCTGAGAACATACATGTACACACACATGAACATATTTGTGCACACACATGCACACAGTAGCACGCTTTTAAAATTTTATAATTGTTCCAGGGTTGTTTTTTTGTTGGTTTTTTTCAGTTCACATCCCCTCACCTAAGGCTGTACCCCATATTCTAGAAGCTGCCTATATGAAGAAGGAGGATCCTGGTGTTACTTCCCCAGCTGAAGGGGACCATCTTCAGTAAGGCGCCAAAAATGCCTCGAATAAAAAGGCTGTTTGATGTCCAAGACTGTGTATGAAAACCTGCCAAATATAAAATGAATGCCAATTTTATAAATAGCAGACAGTATGGATGTTTCCTGTGAGTATTTTGGGCAAAAATGAATGACTGGCTGAATGAATGAATGCCCACATCTCTGAAGAACGTCAGGAAACTGTACCAGCGGAATGACAGCGTATCATGTGGCAGGTAGGTTTAGGCCTGACCTGATAGGTTTATATGGTCTACAATTAAAGAGAATAAACTCAGGAGTTACAGTTTGAGCCTCAAGGGAAAAGTATTTTATGTGCTTCTGATGCCTGTTTGCCTCTTAACTAGAAGAAAGCGCTGGCAGTACAGTTAGGTGCCTGTAGCAAAGAAAGCAGGAACATCTCAGTGGGCTGATGGTAGCAGTTCACACCTGAGGACTTCTAAAAGCAGCAAAGCACCCTGTGGTTCAGCACAGTTTAACTCCCCAGCAGCTCTCGCCGTCTTGACCTTCAGGGGCAGCATAAAAACAGAGGTGATGAAATGAATGTTGAAGAAAAAAAATTATCTTCATGTTTAGTGACCTCAAAAGGAAGGTGAACATTAAAAAGGCAGACCTTATCTGAGCATGGAAATGTCATGACATTCAGTTTAGCATGCTTTCACCCAAATCTGTGAAATGCTTGAGCTTGGTTGGGGTACCTCCAAGACAAGACCTTTCACACATGAAATTACTTGGTAAAGTCTGACAGAAAAATTTTAATTTAAGAAACTACTACCTCATATTTGTGTTTTTCCTGATCACCCATTTGAGATCAAGAGTCAGATCAGAGAATCCTCTTCTGTGTTCACGTATTCGGGTCTAAAGTTAAGATCTGCTTATGTGCTGGATAGCAAGGGAATAGCTCTGGAGAAAAGAAAATAAAGGAAGTCTTCACGGAAAACAATTATGAAGGGGAGAAAGTATGTATACAGATCAGAATGCTATTTGAACTCTGGGCAAAAATAGAGCCCACGCTCCCCAGACCTCCAAAATACACTGTTTGTGCGTATTTGAGCCCTTTCTTGCCTGATGACTGCTCTCTGGCCTTATTTCCAAACCTTTTGGCGTTGTGTCTATGCAGAAGTACCACGTTACGTTTTCATACAAGGGCTGTCTTTCTTGTGCCTGTGTCAGAGGACATCTGGATTATGGAGCAAGACCAGAGCAGTCCCTAAATTAAGGGAGAAAGAAGGAGGGAAGGCAAAAGCGTCTGTCCCACTCTCTCTTAGGGTAGCTGATTTTCACATCTGCAGCGAAACGTAAGCGTAATTCAGATGACTTGTCAAGGGAAATATGATTGAATTATCTCTGTAGCCCAGCTGAAAGGTGAAATGATGAGCAACCTGGAATTAAATTAAAAACCTAAACCCATTAAAGTACTCAGATTTCCCAGTCTAAGATAAAAGTGAAAACCTTTCAAATTAAGCAGTCTTCCTACCCTTATCTCAAGCTGAAGACACTGCTGCTTTGGATAACACAAAGGAAGCCAGACTGGATTATTGCTCATTTGAACACTGGTTTTCAAATGCACTATATTTTCCTCGAGAAACGAGTATTATTCATTTCAGCTTATGCTGGATATCAAAGTAGCTGTAGAAAAGGGCACAAAATAAATTACCAGGCATCCTTTGATCCCAACACACTCCCACTGCTCCTCTTCCCCACTCCAGAGAACAATATGAAGGGACCACATCTCTTCCTTATTCTCTGCACAGTGCTGCACATCCTGAGTCTTTCAAAGCTTGTTCCTTTTCTGAAGAATGTCTTTATTGTTAATAAACTTGAAACTCTGCATAAGATTTCCTCAAATGCCGGTTTTCTCACATGATCTCTCCCTCACCTTCAAAGTGATTCCTCTTAAAATGTAATTCGTGAGTCCCACCTTGTCTGGCTTGAAGAGACAAACAAACAGTTCTCTTTGAGGAATGAAAGTCTATTCATCCATCCCCTCATAAGGAAGTACATTTCTGTACGGAAGTATTCCATTCTTACGTGCAATATAAACAAGAAAGCAAACATGTTTCTCTGTTTAAATTAGTTTTTGTGTTGGGGCAGTTACACTTTTGCAGCATGTGAAATGAATCACATAAAGATGTTTCGATAATAATTATGATAAAACAACACCATCTCACCTTTATCGTTGAGAGTTCAGTTAAAGGCTGAATCCCAGCCCGACAATTTAAATTACTGTAAAACCGTACAATAAACTATCGTCTCACAAAGCTGTAGTTCAAATAGAGCCAGGAGGGATCAAAATCACCAAACTTCACTTCATGCATAACAAAGCGAGACCATTCTTCTGCGTATTTATTTGCTCGGGTGATGCACCCACATCCCTTTCCTTTTGTCTGTTTATGAAGACGTCAGGGCAGGCATTTTTTCTTTGAAACTTGCGTGGCATCAGAATAATGAAGCCTCAATCCCAACAAGAGGCAATGGAAAGAACAGGAATAGAAATATTTACTATATACTACTACTGTTATTGTTATTGAAAAAACAGCACTTTTCAGCTGCATTTTGAATACAAGGAAAATCAAAAGCAAGGCTGTTTCATAGCTTCTGTTTCATTCCCTTCTACCTCCACGATGGAACCCAGTCCATCCTTCAGCGACTGAGGAGCAATAACAAACAATCCCCTGATACGCGCGGTATCATTATTATGATCAGGCTTCAACAATCAGGATTTTCAATAATATTTCTACAGCCCTTAGTAACTCTTCAGTGGAAGAAAGTTATTACTGTGCTTTGGTATTATTTCTCAAGCATTTGCCTATATGCCAGATAACAATGTAGATATCAATGGGCATTCCCTCAATAAACATTTTTTTAAAATTAAACGTTAAACATAAAACCTTTAAAATAGTATTACTTCTTCCATCATCAAAATATTATGCTGGTGTAGTTAAATTTCCTTTTTGCCTTGGGTTTGGATTCTCCAGAATTAAATATTCCATTTCAAACCCACATATGGTAGTTCAGTGATTTACACCTCATCTAATTTTGCTAGACGTCAGGAGCCTTTTTAATGAGTGCTTGGAGGGTTTCATTCCATTATAGTTCCAGAGAAGCTGATGATGCATTTTCTTTCAAATTCAAAAATTTAGTTGGCTGACATCCAACTTGCAATCAAATAATAATGAATTTTTAAAACAACTCCTTCCCAAGCAGAATCTGGAGAATAAAATTAAAAAAGTACAAGAACGAAAGTGCCAGATTTATACACGTCTCTGCAGCGATGGTCTGAAAGACGAAGCATGTTGCTATAATTTCTCAGAAATAGAACCAGTAACCTTTGGAATGTTTCTTCATCTAATCAACTGAAAATACTAACAATTTCACATGTTCAGTATTCCTGGTATATTAAAAAAAATAAGCTAAGCGTGAACACAATCTGAAAAAGCATCTATTTAAAACCTTCTATACTGCTAACTTTCCACTGCATTGGACAGGTTGCAACCTACATATGTAAGCACAGTCAGGGAAGATAAACAGGATTGGTTTTGAGAAACTGTGCCACAGAAGAAACACTAAACAAGGCATCAAGAAACTCGAGTCCTAGGCTTAGTTCTACCGCTAATATTCTATATGAGCAGGTCACAGCATTCCATTTATCTCCCTTTGATTTCTAAACCTGGAACGCCCTTTCTTCCATCCATCTTCTCCCTCCTCTGCTTACCTGTTCTCACAGCATCACGCATGCCATACCCCCTGCCACAGAAGAAGAAAAGGCATCTCGTTTGCAAAGCAAAAAAGAACCCATGAATGTTCTTGCAGAATATTCAGAGAACAGTGAACAGAGAATTCCCCAATTAGTTTATATGAGTTTTGAATGGGTTCACTTTCCTGCACCTTTTATCTGATTGTTTGCAAGAGTCATCAATTTTCATAAACTAAAATACCATTTATTATCCCAGTGAAAAGTATATGGCCATATGGCATACCTTTCATGTATATTATTGATTAGGAGTCTTGCTAGAAGGTTGTGTTGTCAAGACTTGCTGAGGTGGCCAGGTGCTCCTTGTGAAGCTAATTGTAAACACATTTGCCATCCACAGTTAAATAGGTTTTTTTATATATGGTTTAATACCACATAGTTCCAACCATCATCTGATCTATTAGCTAAATATTTATATAATAACTATTACTAAAATAATAAAACAATAGACAAAGAGCAGTCTATCAAGAGCAAGAATTTACTCAACACTCCACTCTCTTGCATATAAACAAAGTCCTGCCATCCCATTCAAGATGCTTTCCTGCCTATTCTGGGAGTAAAAGGACACTGATACCCTCTTATTCCTTTATATAAACCTGTAGGATAGGTGACAGTTCAACTTTTATACGGAAGTAGTTTTCATTTGCTGAAAGGCAGGATTATGTCTTTGAATGCAGTGATCTTCCTTCAGTTCCTTTTATTACCATAGAAATATAGAGCTGGAAGGGAGGTCACCTAGCCCTAGCTTTCTCCTTTTGAATCTAAAAAAGCCTCAGTTCACACAGTCTTTCTTCAGAGATCATATTTTCTAGACCTCTGACTGGTCTCCAGCATCTCTCACATCTCTGTTCCAAAAACACTTTCACAGTTATTCCATTGTACTGAAAGGGAATTGATTCTAACGCAAAATTAGATTCACTGTTTAACTTTCCTTTTCTCTGTATCTTTTTTTTTTTTTTTTTTTTTTATCAATGGTAAATACAACCATGGTAAACATTCTTTTCCAGTTATACTATATCCTAAGTGTCATGACAACTTCTTCCTCAGTGTTAAGCATGTTCCTTTTTTATAGCACATTGCTATAGCACACAGCTGAGTAACAGACTTAGAGTTTAACACTTATTTATTAATAAATAAACACACTAATTATTTCTTTTGTGAATAGCCCCAAATTACATTTTTCATTATTTCAATGTGCACTCCTTTACTGTGGCCTGGAATTCCCTTTGACATAAAGCACTTTGCAAAGTGATTTTACTGTGTTACCACGTGTACTAAAGAAGAAATTGAGCACTATAATTTTTACCATTCGATAACCGAGTTAAATCTTGGCTTAAGGCTGATTTAAGAGTGTAATGCACCGAATCAGTGCATTTCTATTATTTTCATGAAATGAATATAGTAATCAGCCCTGAAACCTTCATAAACTTCCTAAAACACACGCACAAATTAGGACATCCTGAATGACTCTGATCATTTCTATGCAAATGCTTTTCAGTTCTTTCTGATGTTGCATTTTTTTAGAATGTAATCTTGTAACGTTCTTGAAAATACTCCTCTTGTGAAGATGTTCAGGATGTAGCGACTCTACAGACTTCTTGTTTTAGTGAACATTGAAATCTACGGTCCTGCAAGGTAAGGATTGCTCTTGGTTTTAACTATATGGCTAGGTAGGTATGAAATCAATCAATGTTACTCAAGATCTCAACAAAAGTCATTACTTTCTTACTATTCTCAACATCACTCCTTAGCTCAATTGCACTGTTCCTTTATCATAGGCCTTACAGGCAAGTTCTGAAATACAAACGATGCAACTGCACATTCTAGCACTCATTGGGAATTAAAACAGGTGGCAAGATGATATCACCAATTACTCTATAAAACTTACTGCAAGTCGAGGCTGAGCTCAGTAATATTCTTGCCTTTCCTAGCTCTGTTGCATTACCAGAGACTCAGTTCTTCTGAAGTATTAATGTTAAAGTATTAATGTTCGCTTCAAGAGAGATGTATTAGAGAACCCAGCAAAGTACAAGAGTAGACATTGGGAATCCCTCACACTGCAAAACAGCAGGAAATTAAGTACATTCCTTGTATATTTACAAAAGCCAACGACATTCTGGAAGCACAAGTAATGAAAACTGGGATTCTGGCTTCTAAAAAGGCAGCACAACATCTCCTTCTTCTGGGTTTTATCCTCAACTCGGCAACTGATATCAGCACATGGAGTTAATCTGTTACATGCTACTGTTTCAACACAGATTTTACCAGTTAATAGTTCGTTTGGCCACTGAATTTAGCATTCAGTTTAATTTGTTCTGAACATCAGCTTGTAAGAAAAGAAAGCAAAAGATAACAGGTAAGTTAAGCACGTGGGCTTAAAGAGTGTTTGCAGACAAATGCCCTTATACTCCTGGAAACTATTTTTCCAGAGGAGCACATTTTTGAGATGACGTAGAAGTTCAGAGTGCTACCTGATGCTTTTTTCATTCTCTGGCTCACTGAAGGAATTTTGTCTCTAAGGCTCAAACTACAGTCAGATTTTTTCACTTTCAGTTTTAATCAAAAGGCACTGGTACATTTTGCAAATAGAACAATTTTTTCCAACTTCACTGCAGAAAGTTCCTCTCTTCCCTCTTCTTCAAACTCATTTTTCAGCCTGAAAAAATATATTTATTGACATATTTCACCCTCCAAAATTAATTACAATGAAAAATTGGTAGCAACCCCAATGGCAGTGACTATTTTATTACACATTATAAAAATGCCAAAGATTTTATCAAGTGGAAAATGCCATGTTTTTAAATGAAAATAAAAGCATCTCAGAAGAACCCCTGTAATGAAATGACTCCTGGAAGTCTGAAGAGTTCAGCTGTTTGTCTAGTGGGTTTCAACATGTGAGGTCTGTCAATTTTTCTTAGATCAAAAGGTATTAAACTTGTTATAAACTTGTTTCTGATGGCAAAAGAAAAAATACCAGGGTGAGATATTAAAAATGCGACATACTGGTTTAAAAAAGAAAACTTTATCTTCTGGAGACTTCTTTTCCCTTCCAAACTGCTTTTCTTCTCTGTTTCCAAGATCACTGAAGCCAATGACCTTCCATCCTCTGGAATCAGGGCTGCAGTATGGAAGATGACAGCGCGTTAGGTATAGGTGTTGAAAATGGGTGCCTGCTTTCTTTGAATTTGAAACGAAAATTATAATGCTCTGAGTTTTAAGTAATAGTATCAAATATCCACTTCAAGTGCAGTTTACAATAAATTCTTTTTTAAAACTTACCTGTGTAGTTGGGCTTTTCCTTTCTAGCTACCAGGGAACAAATGTTCAGCCCAAGGAACTCTGCAATCAGAAGCATTGAGCAAATTTGCCCATTTATCCCTTCGTGATTCTCTTAACCTGCATTCCTGCATCTGCTGCATTGACAGTTTCAGAATCAGTAGAGTGGGAAAAAACCTGGCTCAATCACTCAGCTCAGAACGCTGCTACCAGGGGAAAAAAACAAACCAACCAAACAAAAAAAACCCCAAAAAACTAAAAAACCCAAACCAAACTCCCCTGTGTAATTCAGGAGATGGCTGAACTATCTTCAGTAACAGTACTGCTAGAATCGTTCAGGTAATGAGAATCTTAGACCGCCAGTCATACTAGGTGGCCTTATTTTGTAAATATCCCATATTCTCCCGTTACCACTGGACAAACTTGTTTCAGATACAAAAACAGTCACTCATTTGGGAAATAACCCAAGTGAAATTATAAACAATGTAATCCGAGAAACTGGCGTGGTGCCTTCTCAAAGGCTTTGATACAGACCATTGGCTCGCTCCAGCGTTTTGAAAATAGTTAAACATATTTTACTGGTAGCAATGTTTTTCCCTTGTTCTGCCATCCCAGTGTGGGATCATAAAAGACAGTGTCTCTTTCTAGGCATAAAATAAAGACTGACCAAACAGAAACTGGATAGAAGTGTGACAGGAGTCTGCCGTGCACTGAAGAGGGGAAGAAGGCAAGTGTCAGCCTCTGAGCATGACCAGAGGCAGAGACCTGCACAGAGGAAGTTTAGAATCTGGATTTTTCCTGGATTTTTGGATTTTTTCACTGGATTTTTCTTGAACTGGTAGAGTAGGAAATCACTCTTTTGAATAGTTGTAAAACTACCTATGTGCCTTCGGAGTGAGAAATAAACTGTAAATTAAAGAGAGCAGAAGGCTGGAACTCGAAAGGAACGTGGACACACACTGCGAGCATCTTTAAGAAGGCGGCTGCTTTGTGTCTGGGAGAAAAGTGGGATTTTCTGGATTATAGACCCAAAAAATACCAATTGAGAGGATTGAGGCTCCAATTCAGAGCAATGGAAACTTCAGTGAAATCTGAACCTGGGCTATAAGCGGATGCTTAAACTGCTCTTTATTAAGCAAAGGATTTAGCAATTTGTTTAATTTATATGTTAAAATGAAAGACAGTTCATCATATGGTTAAACGCTTTTCTAAATTGGAACCTCACAACTTTTTTCTGGAAACTGATAAGGAATATTTACAACAGAGTAGACTTGAGGTAGCATTTTTCCATATTTCAGCATAGCCGCAGTTATACAGCTACTAAATGCAGTCTTTGTCTACTTTTAAAAATTAATGCTCCCTGTGGAAGCTTTGTTAATAGTCAGAACTTAATTGCTTTACAATGCCTTTTCATTCCAATCAAGACCATTTCTAGCAATTTACTAGATTTCGGAACTAACTAATCTCTCATCCCGGAAGTGAGAGTGATTATCCAAAACTGTTATACAGAACTGGGGAAGGTTTCCCTCCAACAGAGTCGAAATTGGGGACTTTGTTCCTGTGCTTGTTTCTACTGCACATCACCTTTTTGTCTGAGAAAAACTGAAGTAAATCAATATGTTCGCTGGTTTGGATTTCTGAATTTAACTACTGCTTGACCTTTCTGGTCCTTGTCAGATCCATTCTGCTGTGTAAGAAAGGAGTTCACTTAATTCTTGCCCATGTGAAGGTAAAATTTTTCACTAAACGAATAAACAAAAGAAGCCAGGCAATTTTTTTTTTTTCTCTAGATGGCCAATTCTTTCTAAAACAGCCTGCCCTGGGTTTTACATAGTGAAATACTTGAAAAATCTGACCTGCCGCTCACTGTAGTAACCAAGAATGTTTTATTGACTTCAGTGGCCTTTGGATCAGGATCTACATGAAACTGTGGCTTTGTATTTTAAGGCAAATAAGAAAACAGAATTTAAAGGGACACATTGTTTCAAACAGACTCATTCAATTCCTTAGCAACAATTTAAGAAGTCACAAGGGAAATGAGTTTTTATGGTCTCATCATTTCTTTGATGTAAAAGTGCACACTCCATCTTTTTTGGCATTTCGTTCAACAGCAGAGCACATGAAAAAAGAGCCCCACTGTGCATAAAGAGAATAAAATATGTTCAAGAAGAAACAGGAAGAGAGATTCAGGTTAATACGAAGGTCAACCTCTTTCTGTGTTTCAAATCTGCACTTTGCTGAGATCTTAAAGAGAAGTGAAAAAAGCTTTAATCTTCAGTGCTGTCACCCCTTAGCTGGAGAAGCATTAAAATCCAAACAGAGATGTTTGGGCTGATGGTTAAGAGCGGTAAATTGTTGTTAGATTTTAAATTATTTCTCCCTGAAATGCCGGGCCTTACATGACATGTATTGCACTTTATATTAAATAAAGCTAATGCCTCATTAAGGGCATTAACAAGGTTCCAGACCACTTTTACATTCCCCTCACCTGCTCCTGCACAGGAGGGCAGCGCGCTAGCCTAGCCCAGGGAGCCGCAACCTGCAATGCAGCCACAGACCTGGACCACTTTGGACAAACCGGCCCATCTCCCCGGCTGCTTCCACACCACGTCTGAACTGAACCCCAGGAACCAGCTGCAGCCCAATGTAGCCCCACAACTTAGAGATTTCCAGGCGTTTCCCCTCCCCAGCGCGTGCTGGCTAGAGGTGACTGCGCTCCATCAAGTAGGCAGCAGGTACAGACATGGAGTCCAGACTCAGGACCTCGCCGCGAGCGTAGTGTAGAAGCAGCTCGAGCTTTCGACCTGCAGAAGGGGAACGCGGCGCGCCTCTGCCTCCCCGACTCGCTGAAGAGCAAGCAGGCTGTACTGTGAGGTGGTCAGGTGCCATGAAATTGGGGATGGACGCTAAAGAGCAAAGCGCCTCAACAGGATGCGTGGGAATGGCAGGTACGGAAAAGTCTCCAAAATTTGAAGAAGTCTGTCCGGGGACAGGCTTTTTAGTAGGGTCTGTTGCCATAGGACGAGGGGTAATGGTTTTAAACTAAAAGAAGGTAGATGTAGACTAGCCATAAGGAAGAAATTTTTTCCAGTGGTGGTGGTGAAACAGTGGCCCAGGTTGCCCAGAGTGGTGGTTAATGCCTCATCCCTGGAAACATTGCAGGTCAGGTTGGATGGGGCTCTGAGCAACCTGATCTAGTTGGAGATGTCCCTGCTCATTGCAGGGAGGCTGGACAGACGGCCTTTAAAGGTCCCTTCCAACCCAAACTATTCCATAATTTTAAGCGTGGACACTCTCACACTCTCCCCAAGCTTAGGTATTTTGTTTTGAGGTGGGTTTTTTAGCTTCTTAAAAAAAAAAAAAAACTAAAGCAGAAGAGGTTGCTACTTGGAGCATGAGCTGACAGGCCTGCTACAGAAATATTTCATTAGCTACTTTGAGATTTAATTTAAAATGTTTTTTTAATGCCAATATTTTATTCATCTACTCAGTTACCTCTCTTTTGCAGAACTGCTAGACAATGGCAATGCCTTCTATTTATAACCTATCAAAGCTGAAAGTCAATTCTTTCAATCATGTATCATAAGTATGTTTTACTAGTAGTGGTGGAAAGAGTGAAAATTGTCTCTTCTGCCTAACTGAATTATTTTCTTCCTTAAAAGTGAAAAATTAAAAAAACCCACATCCAAATCTGTCTTCCACGTGTTGTACTATCTGGGCTGTATTATATTAGACCAAAAAAAAGAGCAGGCAATAATCTCTAGTTGTAGTAACACGAAGGTGAGGGAAAAGGTGTTCACATAAACATATGAATTTCCCTATTATTTAAAACTATGAACATGTAACTTGGACATGATAATTGGAAGTATGGGGAAAACAAGAATAAATGTTACCTGCGATACTGTTAGTAAATGTAATAGATCAGAGGAAGCTGCCTGTTTGTTGAGAGGCAACAAACAGTAGAGACAACAGTAAAAATAGTATATTTTGCTATTGTCTTTGCATATTTACTTTCAGTAGTGTTACCTAGAAATAGACTACTGCACTGGGAAGCTGGGTTTCCATGTTTTCCTTCTGCTGTGTGTCCACAGCTGTTATTTTTCTTTTCCCTTTTCATATAGTCAACTTGCAGAGATTTCACATTTCAAAAAGTAAGACCTTCCAATTTTGCTTTTGTATCTTTTCTTTCCTGCACTACCATTATAGTTCCCCAGCGGACACTGGGGAACTGGGAATGTGTGTCCATAATTAATAAAATTTTTGAAATTTAACTGCTAGTGAAAGCACAGCTTAGGGCATCCCCAGGAAGAAAAAAAAAAAGGCAGAGTTCATGGATGCTTCTATTTTCCACCTCATAGAAGTAGCTGTTTCAGCTCCTAGTTATGGAGTAGGAACCACTTTAAATGGATCTGGAAAGGTGGTGAGAACAACTGTGTCTGCTTCTACCCCAAAACTGGCCACTACTGTAGCCCATCAGTAGGTAATTGAAAAAGATGGTAGTGAATATCACTATCTGAATGCTGAATTCACCAAGTGAATAGGAGTGAGAAAACACAGCTGTTCTATTTTATGAAATCCATGCTGTAGTGATAGAGGCTGCTATATTCTTTGCCATTTGTTCAGGGGAAAAAAAATCCCAAGAAACGATAGCAGTATTAAGATTGTTCTAACTCTGATCCAGATGTAAAACATGTTTCATTTAGCGTGCTTAAAGCCAACAGCTCTCTGCGTGATTACAGAGCTCAGCGCTGTGCTACGGTGGCCTTGAGTATCTTTGAAATGTAGTTCTCTTCCCTTTGATATTTTTTTTTTAATTGTGTTAATCTGCCTTGTTCAAAATGGTGGTGCTTAATGGGGGGAATTCACAAGTTCAGGTGTTTAATGGGAAGATGGTCCTTACTTGGCACCATTTAGGAAAGAGGCTGATTAAATGCACCACTAGCTGCAGTGATTTTTGGAAGAGGGAATAAGCAGTCACAGGTTCAGATAAACAGCAGCATGAGATTACAGCATCAGAAAGAAATTTATTTGGAATAGAAAACAAGGAATAAATATTTTTCTCTCCACTGTGAAAAAACTTTACATTTCAATCCTCTAGCTTAGTGCCTTTAGCTCTCATTTTAGGCTTCTTGTTCTACTGAATATTTTTGCATCAGAATTCTGCAGTCTAATGTCTTTTCAGTATCAATTTAAAGTTTTTCTTCGCCCTTTCATCCTTTAGTAACAAGCGTAGACACAAACAGACCTGTTCTACTTTTTTTTTCTTCAGTAGCTCAAATGCAATTTATACTTTTACTTGTTCAATCTTCAGTCCCTCCAGCGTATTTAAATGATGTAGCTGACTGGATTCTTTATGAAGAATTTTGAAACTATTTCTGAGCAGAATATTTACTCAAGGACTAGAGAAAACCTTTCCCGTATTTGTATACAAAATATTTGCATGTGAAGATGGCACTTTTAAACTATGAAGAGATCATATCCCTCTAGTTAAAAAATTCATGGGTGCTCTACAAAAATATCAATTAGTATTTCTCTGTAGCTGTATTACTTCTTTAATTAAATGCATCTTGTAAGGGTGTGTAGGGGGTATGAAGAATATGCCCTTTATAACGCAGGCAGTACCCTGCAAACCACGGACACCAGAACTGCTGTGAGTAATGGACTTACAAGTGGCTGCAGAATCTGCTGCCTCATCCCGGGAATTGCACCTGTATTGATTTCCTGCCCATGAACCCTTCTCCCTTGCCCTTCAACCTGCCTCCACAGTGGCTGCACTCATGAAGTATATCCAATTGAGAGTGCTTGAAGATCAGACCCAAACTGCAGAGCAACACTAATCTCCAAATATCTGCCCTTTTTTTTTTCCCCCTCCCTTAAGGAAAAATCCTTTTTAGTATATCCGTTTTCCATACTCTCACTTTCCTCTGCCTTTGAACATTGCAGGGAAGGTACAGATGCATTACACATCATGGCAGGTTGTTATTCTACTGAAGAGGGAATGTTTCATGGACCTTTTTGGCACTGTTTCCTGGCCAAGTTTTGGAGAAGGTCACTGCAAACTACCCCTTTGTGCTGCTGTGTCACCACAAACTATGCTGGTTTTGGCTCTGAGAGCCACTTAGGGAAGGCAGCAGTGTGCCAAGTGTCAGAAAAAGTGTAATTATTTAGAGATGACACTTACCAACAACATAGTGAGTGCCAGAACTCCTTCTCTATAAAAATAAAGAAGATATCCTGCAAGTCACGCTACAGTCAACAATGCACAAGCAGCAACCACTGAAGAGAATTCCGCAAACATCCCAATTGTAGTACACAGATGTTGCTTTTGCAAAGCAGCTAATAGATTTCTGCTACTTGGTAAGAAGAAAAATTCTCAAGACCTACATAACAGTTCCTAATATATATAAACAGTAATTCTACAATGCTTTAATGATGTTGATGAAAAATAGAGGCACAACTGACAGAAGAGGAAGAAAGCAAGCCATCACCTTAACAGTGAAACCGGTGCAAAGCCAAAGAACAATATTCTTTTAATAATAATGCTGAGGTATTTCACCCTTCTAGAATTCTGGACAAATTATCTACCAGACTATTTAGGAATAGGTGTCTTGTCTTACCTAGAAATATGAATTCAGGGAAAAACAAACTAGCCAGCTGCCAATCGCCTGGCTTATTGTCAATCAAACTGCACCATAAACAAGAATGAGATGATTGTCAGGCCAATGAGGAGTTCAAATTGCAGTCCCTGACTTATTGTCTGTCAAATTGTATTATAAACAAGAAAGATATGACTGTCAAACTGTTTACAATAAGATGGCCTTCAATATCTAGTGCGAGACAAAGGAGAAATTTTACCTAACCTATTATAAGAGAAATATCAGACCATGTGAAGAGAAGAAAATATTGACTATCATAAACAGCTCGATTTCTCCAGCCTTTTTGCTTTTTATGTGTCCCTCTGATCGACCATTTAGTAGGTGAAGAAAAAGGGGAACAGCCATTCTTATGCTCACACCTGTAGCAGGGATCTCATCCACATTAAGCTCTGTGGGAAAGAGGTAGTTGCAGCTATGGCAGCAGTAAATAGCACAACGAATCTGTCTGCGCCCCGCAAATCCCTGACGGGTGCATTACTTTCCTCCTTTTGAAATTCTTCCCCTTTCAGCAGCATCCTGGCCAATTTCTCTCTGTGTGGAGGCTGTCTGGGGAGGAACAGAGCACGGATGGGGAGCTCAGGGGAGGGAAACAGGTGAGAATGTCTTGCTCCGGTAATTAGTTCTGATCCTTGCAACGCTGAGCAGAAATTTGGCGAGTCGGGGAGGGGAATGCATGTTGACCCAGACTGATGAAGTCTAATTTGGGACTGAAAGAGAGAGAAGCAGCAAAAGCAGGATCACAGCCAGTATATCCATTCACAACCCAGTCCATTCAATCTTTCTGCTGTTGTCTTTTTTTCCTGTACTTACATAGGGGCCTGGGTTCCTCTGCAGCACTAGTTCCCCCTCCCTCAATCCTTGTTATTTTCTAAGATGTTATTTGGCATGAATTATATGACAGTAATGCTGTCTTAAAAACATCAGTGTAATCGAACAAAAATGCTACATGCTTTCATTCATACTTAACCTTTAAAGGACACGTTTATTTAAAAATATCCAGCAGGGCCCTCCTTTTCACTCTCTGGCTGAATGCACTGGTAGGATTCTCCAAATTTATCATGAGCATAATAATGCAGGAGTGAAAGATATGATAATGCTTCATTTATTATTTTTATTTTTAGCTGAAAATGCAATGTTCATTTGTGGAAAATGTCAGGATACTTTTTAGAGTTTCTGTGTTGAATGTCACGGTTCTCCCAGTTTCCAATATACTATTTATACAAAAGAAGATGCAGTTTAACCTGGTTTTCAGTCAGAAAAAAATTGTAGGAACCCTGTGAAACAAGAGAAGTCTTAGACTTGGGCAAGGAGATTGATAGGCATTTCTGCAGAGGGAAAGTAGGAGCCATGTGGCTCTCGGAAGGGACATTTTGGATTAAAAAAAAATTGGGTCATAGAAAGAAGTTAATTTTGAGGCTGACTGGGCAAAAGGACTGGAATTTTAAACTTTAAATTTTATGGTCATGCCGTGGCTGCGGAGGCATCGGTATCATGTTATCAGCAGTAAAGTAATTCATGAGTTTCTGAAGCAAAAGCAGATTGCTGGGACTAAGGGAAACCTCTTACTGTAGCTGTCTCAGTCCTGGAATATTCTCCCTCCCAACCACTGGCAAACATTATCCTGCATATGGCTCTGAATGACCAGCCAGGCAGAGGCACCAGGTGCTTTTTTTTCCTCCTGCTACAGGCAGACTGACTAATGTTTGTAAGCTCTTTGTATCTGCTGGTGTGGTTGCTCCATATCAGCAGTTTAAAGATTCAATATTTTAAGTAAATAGAGGACTGCAATGCTGCCAGCCTGATAAATATCAGAGGATTAAATTTGCTTAGAAAACCGAAGTAGTTGCAAATTAATTTAGTATATTTAATCTGTGTTTAGGAGAAGGAAAACCCCTTCATTTTAATATTGAAGCTCAGTGTAATTTTTATGTGCATACTGTTCCACTCTGTTCCTAAGTACATAATAGGCAAATAATGCTGTTTCTTTGGGCAGATGGATACATTATTGAAAATGACAAGACCATTAGATCAATACGGACTATATAATTATCATGGGGAAATAAAGCCAATAAATCTATCTGGTATAAATTATACGCTTACGAAGTCATACATAATGAAATAAATATTTAATTTTTCTAAAATCCAAATTCTCGCTTTAGAAACGGGAATATTAAAAATTAATTTCCATTTCTTATGACAGGTACAGTGTGGTTGAGTGGTTTCAGCGTGGGCATGTACTCCCAAGCACTTCTTGATCCTATTCCTGGTTCTGACATTGATTCGCACTGTGGTCCGAGAGGAATCATTCAACTTCTCTGTACTACTTTGCCCATCTGTAAAGCTGAGATAATGCTCACCCGCTTCACGGAACCATTAGGAGAATTAAGAAACATCTGTTCTGCATCTTGAAGACACGATATGCTCTAAAAATGCAAAATAGTATTATTCAAGAGATGGATAAAACCTTCCAGGGTTTGGAGATTTTCACTTTGTCACCGAATTTCTTAGTACCTGGCAGGAGTGATTTCTCCTTCAATAATTTGGTCAGCTCCCTCTTTCTCTAAGTTTTATTATTTCACTCTCCTAGCTAAGTCTGTCACCATTAAAAGAGAGATGTTCCCTGTAAGTCAGCTCTTCCCTAAAAATAATTGGCAGTATGTTCCTTGCGGAGGCACAGCAGAGAGCATCCTCTGCAAAAGACTCAACCCCTGACAATGTAGGTCCTGCTCTATGAACAAACATTCAAAAAGGTGTCTGCTTCCTAATTATGGAGAAAAGGTGAAGGAGAAGAGCTACTGAGGGATATAAAATTATGCAATGGGAGCACAAAGAGAAGAAAGTTTTAATAATTAAAACGTTTGCTATGTATCTGAATAGAAACGGCTTCTCTACAATGAATGAAAAAAAGTATTTCTTTTCATCACGAATTTTGCAAACCGCAGGGAATAGTGGGCAGCAACTCTATGAATCAGATTGTAAGATTTGTCTTTCAAAAAAAGAAGTACAATTCATCTTTTTAAAACAATAATATTTTATCCTGAACTACTTATTATATCTGCCCATTCTATGCCGCAGGCTTCCAAAATTAGTTGATTTCTTTGTCTGTCTGCCTGCCTACTCAGGCAGTATTTACTTATCGCACTTCAGGATTTATTTACTTTTCTGAAGTAGAGGATGAATTAACTCAGCGATACCATAATTTTTTTCATTGATACAGTTTCATTAAATCCTATTTGTACACCTGAAATTTCAGTAAAGGAACGGGCCTTGTATTCTAAAGTAGTCACGCTTTGTACAGCTTACTCCCCACTACCAAAAAAAACCCCAGCCCACCAACAAAAAGAAATAAACAAAACAAACAAAAATGAAAAAAACACCAAACGGAAAAAAAACCAAGCCGCTTTATAATTGACAAGGGAGAAAGGTAAGGTTTGCAGCCCACTTTTGTCAGAGGTAGTTTAGAGGTGGTTTTTAGATGTTGTGCTGTGCTTGAGGGGCATTAATAATGACCTTTGCACGATTAACTCAGAAGCCTAACCTGGAAAGTGAGCCAGCTATGCTTTAATTGCCATTATTATGGAATTCACTTTGGTCTTGAAGTCTTCAGTAGGCTGTAAAATAGCGTCTATTCCAAGTAAGCTCTGTTCTCTATTACCCGTCTCCCTCCCTTATATACAGTCATAGATTACAAGGGCAGAAAGAATTGTTGTCATCATAGCTCCTCCTTCAAACGGATCTTTTGGATATCCTTAGTGGTTGGTGAAAGTCCTTTAGCCCTGATCAAGCTGTGGTTGAGCTAAGTTCCTCCTTCTAGGAAGTCAATGGTCTTGGTTTAAAGATTTCAAGTATCCATTCTGGTTTTGGCCAGTTGTCTCTCTGTCTACTTAGGAATATTTTTGCTTATTTTTAGGCACTGAGTAGTTTGGCTGCATCTTGTTATGCTTTTGTGGGAGAAAGAAAGGAGCTGTCACTAGGAACAACAAAATAATTATTTGTAGGCTGATCATATCGCTTAATTCTCTTTCAAAGAAGAGTGAGCTAATTAAGCCTCTAAATACGTGGCACGTTTTCCAAACCTTGAATAATTTTTGTGGTCCTGTAGTGCAACCTTTCCATTTTGTCAGCTTACTTTCTAAAAAGCCCTATTCTAAAATGAATTTAGTCATTTCACTGCGATCGCAGCTAGAAGATGAACGTTTCTAGAAATCATAATTCTTCACTGCTCTTCCTGTAGATATGTAAATCCATACTCACAGGAGAAAGATAAAATGACAATACCTGAAATAATCAGTTTACCGTACAGCCACCAGACTAATTCCCTTCCACGTACATCATATGCAGCACTATTTCCAGCAACCGAGGCAAATCTTTGGAAATACATGGGCTAAGTTTGACCACCTGTAACCACAACTGTCTCGAAGCTACATGGGCCAGAAAAAGGCCACAAAAGCAGTTGTGTCTGTTGCAGTAATACCTTTTCTTTCTGAGGCCATTCACGGCATTTCACAAACACCACCTCAGGATCCACGTACCTGGAGCACTTTACGTGGGAATACAGACGTTGCCCTTCGGATTCGGATGAAGGATCGTGCTGACGTGGCCTAGGGAGCGCAGCGTTGAACACGATGCTGGGTAGCGTTTGCAGAACGAGGAATCCAGCAGCATGTGTAAAAGATGGGGGAACCCACTGGAGCACAACTGGGGGCTATCAAACTTAGAGGTCAGGATACACGGTTCTACAACAGCGTTTTGCTTCTGTACATTCACCATTTTGTATGCTAGCATACATATCCATTCCTATCTATATCTATCCATTCCTAGCTATATCTCTATGGATTTTGCTCATCTGCAGTGCCAATGAGTGCCCAAAATATGTCCTCATTTCAAAAATACGTAAGTGCTCCGGCTGACCTTATGAATAGCTATAAAATAGTAATGTAAGGGTTTGAAATCATACACAAAATAACAATTTATAAGAAGTCCTCCTTTTGTTTTTTGTTTCCATTTGAATTTAAAAAAAAAACAAAAACAAACCACACACCCCCCCCAAAAAAAGGTAAAATCTATTTTCTGTCCTGAAAAGAAAAAGAAAAGAAAATAATATGTTCATTCCCCAGAACAAATTTCAAAGCCCAACATAACTGGAGTTCATATGGCAGCCATTCCCAAATGCACCATGAATGCTACCCACAAAATATGCTTTAGATATATTTTGTCATTGCCTTTTGCTACATTCTCTGTATTTTACATTCTGCCTTGGGCATAGATCTCGACACAAAGGACTGGATAATGCAGCCCCAATTCATGTCGGAGTGTACCTATGCCATGAAAAATCTCACTGCCTTCAATGAGATATTGGTATATCTAAGGCATACTAATATGAGCAGGAGTTGATGACTAACATGAGCATCTGCTTCAAAAATACCACAGCTAGAGCTGAGATATTATTATAGACAGTCTATTGTACTTGCAAAAGACAAGTAAAGAGTTCCTGGTTGAGAATACATGTCAGAAAAATGACATGTTTTCATCACTCCCAGCCATAGTTAAAAGAGTCTGAATACATTAACCAGCTGAAGGAAAAATACTTTCAGCTTTTGTATCACAGTGGGAATCTGTAAATGCAAGTTACAGTGTAACAGACAATTAGTGTGAATTCAACCGTTCATCATTTCTAAAAATTTAATAATTTATTTTTTTTAATGTACACAGAGAAATGTTTGGGCTTTTTTTTTTTTCACTGAGTTCACGATGCTTCGGTTTCGGGGATCCAAGCTAGTGAAAGGAGTTTAAGGTGGGCAGGACTGACTCAGTAACTGAAGCTGCGTAGTTATTTAATATAAAGCTTTAGAGCATTACTTATTTCAACCCAAGTATACATTCCTGCATCCCACTTCAAAATGATCCAAATCCTTTTGATGAAAATTTGGTTGACAATTCAGCATGCCAACTGGCATGGGATCCGGGGCTCTGCTTTCAATAACTGCTTATCAGTAGTAGCGATTTCCCCTGGTTTCTTTCCTAAATCAGACTTGCTATTTCCTTTATGCAGAAGGCTTGAGCCATACTGCAGGGACTGAATTCCAAGAATGTATATGGATGGCTGTTCTCCCTAGGAATACATGCCATTGTTTCTGAAAGGGCTTGCTTGCGCCGGCGCTGGCAAGCAGAATAGCTGTTTTGAATGAAGTTTTTCTCCTGTAATCAGGTACTGACTCAGAATCATCCTTGTGTGAAATGAGTGTGCCCAGGTGGATGGACAGCGTTGGTCCTTCTCACTTCCCCACTCTGTTTCTTAAGCCAACGTGAGCATCTTCTCTGAATCCAGACCGACAGCACGAGCCTGTTATTCTCTTTGATAGGAGCACACTACCCTTTTGCTAGATGAGAATAAAAGTTTAGGGTCCAGCCTCAAGTCAAATTAGACTTTAAAAGAAAAGAAAGATTTAAGAACTGAAAGCAAAATAACAGGCTAGTTGTGAATAACACAGTTTAAAAAGAGGAAAATGGCTTTTTGATTGCTTGTAGGACACACAGCAGGAGAAAGGATAAAAGTTTCTAGGAAGGATGTGGCCACAGCGGCAAAAAGCACGTGCACCCCTCAGGCTTCTGTCAAAGACATACCTACAGCCCTGAGCGTTACTGAAATGGCCAAAAGGAAGCACAAGGGGATTTGTACTGCAAAAAATCTGGAAACACAAGTATGTATATCATCTTTACACAGAAATAAAACTAGCAATTTTCCAATGTATATATAAAGAGAGAGAAAGTAAGTTGAAACTTTTACACAGTTTTGTCAGTTCCATTTAAAATATGTCTTTGGGGAACCAGATCCCTGAAAATGTTCCTGTACCTGTGCAGATTCTTATCCAGCCTGTCCATGTTGGTACAATCCTCCGCTGACCTTTACCTTCCTGCCACAAATCTCATTTTTCCTCATTTTTTGCATTTAGAGCAGCACCAGTTTCACTTTTACATCCAAGAAGAAGAGCGTTAATGTAAATATGGGATTATGAAGCAAGAAACCTGGCTATTATTCTCTGCTCCTCTGGTGCTCCAGCAGAACAGCACTTTCTGCCCCACAGGTTCTGGAAAGGCTACTCTTCTTGGTATCCGTGAAATATTTAGGCAATGTCATACTGAAAAAAACTAAAAGATAAGCAAATAACTAATATTAATCATCACCAATCATCTTCACCATATTTTATCACTGTATTTAGATAGACTTTCTCCCCCTGCTTGAATTATTATAAGAGACCCTTATTTCCACCATCGGCCAGCCTTTCCCCTCTTTTAGTTTATCCTTGAAACTCCCCTAAAAAGGAGACAAATTTAGTGTAAAATATGTAACGGCCAAATTAATGGGCATTTCCAGGCTGCCTCAGCTGTCAAAGCCTGTGATGGCAGGACATGTTTTGCCAGCACCACTTTCATGAAAATATATTTATACATGAACAAGAACAGTGTGGGAGCTGTTTCCCAAAAAACTGTTGAAAGTCACTGGTGGCATGAGAGTTATTAGTGTATATCATTTCTACAGTGTCCTAAGTGTGCGCGGCAGACAAATAACAGAAAAGGTGCTTTCCTGGAAAGTAAATGTTATAAAGCTGTTTAATTAATGTGATGGCTTAGTAGGTGCCATTAAGCACCTCTTTAGGTTAATTTTAGTCTCAGCAGGGGTGTGGATAAATAGGAAGTGATTTTACACCTTCTTCAAGAAAAAGCATCATTTCATTAGATCAGAAGGGACTAGGCTTTTCCAGTCCTTGCGTTTATCTGACCGCACTACTATGAGGTGACAAATTCTCCCTCTGTTTCAAGCCTTACAATAGCATTAGGCCTATTATTTAAAAAAAAAAAAAAAAAAGATTAATAAAAACAACTCCAGTAAAGAATAATTTAAGCCTACACTTTCCACTTACACACTAAGAAATGTGAGAATTTGAGGCCAAACTTGAAGCTGAAGAACACTGTCCATGTCTTGAGTAGAATTGTATTTTTGACCACTCTTCCACACTTAGCCAAAGCCAGACCAGCTCATTTTTACTGAAGTCCATAGCATGGCAAGAAGGGACACGAGAAAATACAACGATTCATCCAAACCTTGTGTTTCCAGTGAAGAGCTCTATCATAGCTAGCTGTCTCTAAAGACAGCTGTCTGTACATGAAACACAAAGCCACATTTATGGTAATACTTCTAAAATTATGCTCTCAGCATTTCCTAAGCAAGCTTGGCATATTCTTGCTATTTCACAGTTAAAACCTATCTTTTAATAAATCCTACAGACTTTTTTGAACATTTCTTAAATATGCAGAAACTAAGGAGCACGCTAGCCTGTCCTACGGATTGCTTTTCTGGCAAGGAGACATATTTTCTATGAATTTGCAGCAGTAACTGGGACAATTAAACACATTAAAAATGCTCAGCAATTGATTTTAACAGAAGTGAAATACTGCACTGAAAGCGCAAAGGAAATGCTATGGTATAACTATTACCTTACCTTACACACAGGCTGACAAACAGATCTCCAGGGCTTCAAATTAATGTTCAGATACTTAAAAGTTTAAATATTTAAATCTGGATTTACTTGTTATCCTAAGCAGCCTCCTGCAGGTTTACAGGCCTAAGTTCTTCAGATTTGTCTAATTCTAGGCTGTCTTTGCATGACACATCGGAGCAGTTTTTAGGAAACACACTTGTGCCTGAGTTATTGCAGCAACCTCAGCCTGTTCCGAAATCAGGTGTGTAGCTTGGACACTGCTCATCCTGGGCAAAGCTAAGTAACCTGGCGGGCTCCAAACTTCAGTTGCCCTAAGGTTCTTCGATATGCAAGATAAAACATAAATTGAGAAATCTGTCCTGTAGCACCTATTGCTTGGCATCTGCCTGCTGTCATCCGCGGCGCCACAAGGAACTGAAAGAGAAGAGTAAAAAAACCCACCAAACTAAAAACAAAAGACACCCCCACCCTCCCCTTTTAAAGAGGAATTCATTTTTTAGAACTCCAGCATCTCCAAATTAGAATATAACAGTATGTCAAGCCATCTTAATACATCAGAGAGAATAAGGGTATATGGGACCCTTTAATAAGTTTAATAAGGCATTCACTGTAAGGCATAATGAAGTTAGAGTAATTTGGTTGTAACAATCAAAATAAAAAGAGGACAGAGAGGAGAGCACAACCTAATACACATTAGCATTATCTACAGCCCATGCCAGGCTTAGTTCCACTGGCTGGTTTCTCTGCTCACTTATTATCAGGCATTTTTGTGGTATTTAAGTGTTGCAAGTACAGAGAACTTGTATTCCTTTCCTGACTGCAGTGTGAGAGTTTAACCTAGAAGATAATATCAGTGTTTAAAGTCCCGATACGCTTGCTCTGAAGGTGTACCTGCTGTGATAGGATGCTGCTTTCTGATTCTCAGAGAAGATTCTCCATCAGACCAATTTCCCCAACTTCTTTGCTTATTTCCTTATTATAAATAGTGCACACCGAAAACCAGCGAATAGTCCAAGAAGACAGTCAGAACAAGGCAGGATTTTCTTGCTCCAGCTTAGTCACAAGGTGCATGTGAGTGTACAGAGGGGCTGCTTTCCCAATTTGAAGGTGTATTTGTTTATTTCATATTATATATTATTGTTTAACTTCAAAAACATCATTGTTTCGTGTCATTGTGTCTCATGACATGACAACATTTGAGGGGAGAAGAGAGGAGGCGAATTCTACACCCTGCCCTAAAAATTACCTTTTAAAAAAAAAAATCCCCTTTTAAGCATCTCTTTCTAAATGCAATAAAGCCTTACTTTTTATCCTGAAGCCATGGTTGCCCGTAAGCCCATGCAATCAATACAGCAGCCAAAGATGCTATTATTAAGCCACCCCTTCAGTGCAGCTTCATTCTTCAAACTCTTGAGCACTATTAAAAGAAACACTGAACTTGCATCTGAATGTGTATCATTCAGGGGTCTCTCTTCTTAGACTTAAATCTGTTTTCATCCTGCATGAATGTAGTGCTGGTTACCAGCCGGGTTACTGGGAATAGCTTATTTGTACGGGAGGGAAATGGCAGCTGAAGAATTGAAGATACAATGCAGAAAATTATACAATTTTTTAGCATCATTTTAAGCGTCTTGCATTGCCACTTTTGGAAAAAAAAAAACCCAAAACAACAAGTCGTCTTTTCCTTCTTTCCTCCTCTTTTCTGTAGGGCAGCAGACAGTTTGTGACAGAACCTGAACTCTCTAAATACCACGTTACTGAAACTCCAGATCTGCCTCCTCCAGCACAAAGCTTTGCTTTTGACATTTGCAGCCGCTGGAAACCCGGGACTGAACAGGGCTTTTGGGTCCCTCCCTGAGCCTCAGCTGCCTGTAAGAAAAACTGCAAGAGAAACGCCGTAACATTCCCCATGTAAATTCATCATTAGCCATTCTAACATCTGTTTGCCCTTGCTACTGCCATTGAGAAACTGTTTGCAAAGCCAAAGTTTTTTAATCATTAAAAAAAGTCTAACTTCCAACTTAAACGTACTTGGGGCAAGTGGCTATTTATCTGCTCTCAAGCCAGCGTTACAATCCGTTCTACCTCAAATCCTTTCTGTCATTCTCTGGCATTTACTCCTCTGCTCCACAATTTCTTCATGGCTATCAATATTAATATTCCTCTGACTTGACTTCACTAAGATGGACAATCCAAGCTCTCAGGTTTTTATTTTCTGGGTCCAGGTTTTATAAGCCAAAGACAGATATTTATGTCATGAATTTTTGAGGTGGAATCAATTCCAGCTTTTCAACCTAAAATCTTTCAGGCCAATTTGCAGCAGTGTAACACTATGTGGATGTCTCCTTGAGGTCCCCAAATTCAATAAAATTGGAGAAATGTAATAATTCTTCCCCCCCCCAAAAAAAAAAAAAAATTAATGTTAAGTAAATATTTCCTACAATGTATTGAAACAAGTCCTTGAAAATTAGCTTTAACCCCAAGGGGAAGCAAAACCTTAGGGAGTTACTTTAAAAATATTAATGGAGGGAAATAAAGAATTTTAATGAATATATGCTAAATATCTTATGACTTGGAGCACTTAAGATGCAATCGATCTCACCACAGTGGTGACAAGTTAGGGAGCAGTCGGCACAGAGACTTATCATCAGATGAAAAGCTCAAAACAGAATTACACTCTTTGCTTGTCACCAAAGCACTAATACTGAGAGGGTGTGGGAAGGCAATTTACATACAAAATTGGAGCCACATAGCTAATGTACTCTGATTTTTCACTCAAACTACATTTCACTGACAGAGGAGTCTTTTTCTGTAGCCACATGCTTAGGAAAAATGGGTGATTGTGTTCCTCATCTGCTGTCCCTTTTTCTATAGCACTGGAGAATGGCTTTGTGTTCTGCTGGAAATTGTAAGGTAGTCTAATGAAAACTGGCCAGCTCCTGTCTTCTCATCATTTCGAAAACCCTAAGAATACTATTTACAAAGTATGCGACTGAAAAGCTACACTGAATAATGTATAAAGAACACATTTCTTTGAATTTCATAGCCTTTTGATGGCAAAAAATTGACAGACTGAAGGATGTTATTCTGCCATGTAGAAAGCCAGATGAAGAGCTCTGTAAAGTTTTCTTTCTTTCAAGTGCATCCATCTCCTGGAAGTGGATACCTGGGAGCGCAATTATGCTACTTTTTTTTTTTTTTTTTTTTATATACATACATTTGGTGGTAATTTTTTTTTAATCCCCACCCACCCCCTCCAAATCTTCTCCCGGACGTTAAACTGACGGCCTAGAATCAGCCCTTTCTTCTCTATCACGTGCCATCGTTTCCTCGATGGCTCTTGGCCATTCACACCTGACAGGACAACTGGGAGATCTTCTAAATTCAGAGGAGCTCTGCTGACGTCCCCTTGGTGACTGCGATGCTCCGTCCCAACAACTCACCTGCACCTCCTGGGTCCTGGTCCCCATAGCAAAGGGATTTCCCACCGCCGAGGGCAAGGTCATGCCCAGGACCACGCATGGGCTTGATGTGCTGGATTTACCCTGCCTCTGGGAAGAAGGTGCAACCAGTAGACTTGCAAAGGGACAAGCAACACCCACCCTGGTTAAACAACTTCAATTCCTCATCGATCCAGTTGCCCTGAATCCCTCCCCATCCCGCCTCTCCCAGGCATGAGGTAGAAAGGCCAGTGCAGAATGAGCCCGAACTACTGCACATTTCATCCCACAATTTCAGGAAATTCCTCAACAGTCCCCTCTGTTAATAGGCATATTATTACCCGTGTTTTATTCCTGCTGTAAAAATTAGTCATAATATACCATCTGTCTTCCTCCTTAGTCAGCACCAAGTATATAGCCCTACATGCGATAGCACCAGTGGATTCCTTCAGAGTGCAGATATATTTTTAGTGATCACTTTGACTTTTTCATTTGTTGAAAAGTTCTCCCTTCTTGAGGATGATTGTTATATTGTGCTCTTTCTGAGAAAGCGGAATTTTTAATTTAACCCCTGCAGCAGTCTCGGTTACAAAACGCACGTTGCATATGAGAAATTTAATGCGCACAGCTGGTGTGACCATTTAAAAAAATTAGGGAGAAAATAGCTTCTTGGTTTTCAATTTCCTTCCCAAAAGGAAAAAAAAAAAAAAAAAAAGCACATTTTGTTCTGCTCTAATTAGTATGTGTGCCAGTGCATGACTTCCAAAGCAGGCAGATGCTTTGAATGAAGTGTAATGTAGATTTTCATTAATCTTCTTTGGCACAGGACTTTTCTTCTGCTATGTGTATGCAGGAAGTAATGACTAGAAAAGATGAGCAATCACAGGCAGTTCTAACCAACTTAAGCTGGCTTTTGTAAAGGGCAAGACAGGGTCATAAAAGAGTATGGTTACCTCAGTGTCTGACATCGCTCGGTTTCTGGTTTTTCATTATAATGAAGGGTTTGAGGTAATTCCTTTTTAATACAAAATATCAAATTCAGATATGGGAACTCTAAAGAAATTAAATATCAACATACTGAAAAATGCATGCATTTCAATCAGCTACGCGACTGATCCAAGAGAAAACCACAGACACGTTTTCCTTACAGCAGGCAGAAAAATAAAAATTGTACTTCCTGAGATCACTTTCCTTTGTAAAAGGGAATAAGGAGAGTTTTCCCATCTTGCTGGAACTAACAACGAAAGCCTATCAACAAACAGTTTTACAATACAGTTGGAATTACTTTTATCTTTTCTTACCTGAATTTAGAGATATCCTAGGTTGCTTTAGCTATGGCTAAGGAAGAAGAAAGCTTGGGGATAGACTCTTATTAAATAGCCTAGCCAGGTTATTCTACCAAAGAGCCAGATTCCGTGGTTGGTGAAAGCCCGTGTGCCACGACAAGAACTGAAGATGCTGCAGGCTCCTTTGCCAGCAGCAGAAAGTGCTCTCTTGTCAGGAAAAGATTGACACAAAGAGTGAAAGTCGAATATAAACCACCCTTCAGAGACACCCTCTTAATTACGGGCACAAACTAAGGATGGGAGTTTTCCACTGTGGTGTTCTCGTCTTCAGCATAATTCAACTTCGTAAAAAAAAAATAAAATTGCTTTTTGGGATCACTGCTATTATTACCTTTTGCCTTTCTGTAATCTCTTCCGTGTCTTTTCTTTTTCTTCCGGGAGACAGTTGCAGATTCCCTCTGCACTCCTTCCCTTCATTCGCGAGCTTTGCATCTTACGCTGCCCTACACTTGTAAGAGGAGTTAACAGATTGCTGGTCTATCCACTAGATTTGGGGATTATCTCCTAAATAGGAGCAAAGGGACCAGGAAGTTCGCACTCCCTCAGAGACATTGGCTTGGGCAAATGCTGCTGCTCAGCTGTTTGATTTCCACTTTCAGAAGGAGCTTTCTCACAAGTACGAGGTTGGAAACGTAGCTTCTTACCTGAAAGCCTCAACTTTGTCTTCAATAAGAAGCAGACCCCTAAATACATTATGTGGGATAGTTCTAGGCTAAAGATGGCATGTTTGACATCTACGCATAAGAGAAATTAAATGAAAGGGGAAAAAGGAGCTCCTGTAATAACAAAATCATTAATTAAACAAATGGATTTCTATTTACAGTGCAAATGAAATGATGACTTAAGAAGATTACAGAGCAACGTGCAGTACAGAACATTGCTTTCAGGAAGAGCACAAGCCAAAAACAGAATGAGAAGTGTACGCCGTCATTTGAGATAATACACAAGGGATACAAAATTAAGTTCTAAAAGTTGAGCAGAAGGGAAGATATGTCTTTCTGACCTCTTTAGAAACAGGCAAAACCATTAAGCAATGGTACAAGAGCATTAACGTACCTTGTCGTTAAAATTAAAAAAAAAAAAAAAAGAGGAGGAAAAAATTGATTTAATCTACTGTAAATAATGCCTTTTCCAAAAGCCATGCAGAACAAAGCACTTTTTTTCCAAAAAACAACATGTGTCTGAAACAGGGAATATTTCCATAGGAAAAAAAATGGAAGCTATGGTATTTGGGAAATGTACCTGCTTTAGGATACAGATGTTGCGATGGTGGGACTAAGGTAAATGTTACATTTCCCAGAAGCAGCAGAATTCAGAGATTCTTATAATATACCCTGAATTTTCATTTTGCAGAGTAGAATCCTTACAGCTTAGTTTTCAGGTATTAATAAGTACAACTACCTTACTGGAGTCATCCGGTCCCGTTCTGCTCTCAGGTTTCCAGCCTCCTGCATAGGAACAACCTACTTACGGCAGACAAAACTGTCAGAGCTTCCTGTGAACACTTGCCTGAGCGCAGATTTCACAACTATAAATCATCGCAGGGCTCTCCAAGTTTTTGCTTTTTCCTGAACGTGAAATTTTAGAGACTAGGGATAGGCAAGCCGAGAAAGGGAAGAAAGCTGGCAAGCTCTCAGGCCTCAGATCTCATCTATTTCTGTATCCATTGGTCTAAAAGTCTTAAATAGATGCTACCTCTCTCCACTGGCTTTTTTTTTTTTTTTTTTTTTTTTGGTATCTTTAAAAGAAAGAGCTACCACAGCAATGCTGCTGCAGGAGCCGACGCATCACTTACTGCCCAGATTTTGTAAACACCCTAAACCTGCATTTTGGGTTAACTCCGCTGCCTTGTCAAACTGCTTCTGTAGCGTGTGCTGAAGTTCGGCGTGATACCCATGCACTTTGTCAAATAAAGGATTTAAACTCCCCAAAAAAGTGTATTCTCAAGTTAAAACAGAGTCCATTGAGACTGATGTTTCTCTTGTTCATTCAAACAGTAAAAACGATCACTTGGCACCTTGTGCTGATTTGCAGAGGTGTTACTGTATTACTTACTGCAAATCTGGCCTCGTTGGCACCAGGACATCACGGCAGAGCAGGCAGCAGCTTTGATCTCTGCCCGTAAGTGTTTTGTTAAGGGGCTCCCAGGGTTTTCTTGATAATTTTCCAGTATGGGACATGGAACAGGCTGCCCAGGGAGGTGGTGGAATCACCGTCCCTGACAGGTAGACATGGTGCTGAGGGACATGGTTTAGGGGTGGTTTTGGCATAGGTTTATGGTTGGACTCGATGATCTTGAAGGTCTCTTCCAACCCAAGTGATTCTATGATTATATTAGTGGTCCATTTTCAGGTGTATATCTGTATCTATTCATCTGTGCATGGAAAGTAATGATAAACTTGTCAGTTCCATGGACACAAAGTTAACATTACGTTTAGATACATAAGTCAGCATAAACTCGCCTGATTCTATCAAAATAAATTGACTACTCAAGCTCAGACAACGCGTTTAATATTTGAAGACCAAAAAAGTGAATCCCCTGCAGAAACAGCTCACAACTTTCCTGTACTTCTCCTGAGATCAGCCTGAGATCAGTCGCTCTACTCAAAAAAGCACAGTCAGTGAGACCCATTTCATAATTTAGGCATTGAAAACCACTGGCTAAGGCAGAAGATCCATGAATGTGTACTTTAGCTTTAAAACTATTTATAGAAACTATTGATTCAGTAGATTATGCTGAAACACAACATACTGAGGCTGGATTTCCTCTATGTGTATTTTACCGCAGTAAAAATATTCTAACAAACTAATCAAAGCAACCACAAATGATTTGGTTCAGTTAGATGTCTGCGCCTCCTATGCTGTTATATTTCATTAATAAATACAAAAGTGGATGGACATATGCTTCTGTATATCTAAAAGGATGTAGTTATAAATAAAAAATCTTGCTTTTAAGGCTACCACTGTAAATGCGGAGTGTTTCATTGGCTCAGATAAATAGTAATTCTTTAGCCGCAGCAAAAAAACACCCTACAAATACTCTTTGTTTCATAAAAATATATATACATATGAAACCTTAGAGGCAGGAGAGAGATTCATATGAATTAAAAGCTTCAAGGCAGATAAATCAAGACAGAAGCAGGGGGATGGGCAGGCTAAGGAGAAAGCAATATTGGAAAGCGGACTGTCAGTCTGACAGCTTACCTCTTGCAGGAATATTTTGAATGATTCCAGTTGGCATTATCTTAAGGAAGTTTTCACTTTAATAGCATAAATATTAGATATTTTTAAAGATGAAAGTGCCAAAGAATGTGTCTTGAATTCTGTTTTTCCTTCCATACAAAAGCAGCAGTCGTTAAATAGCCTGCTCGTGGGCTACAAAGAGAAAAGTAAATCTGCCACAATGTGACCTTAGAAATGACTAACTCTGGGTGTCATTGATATAACTCTAAACTAAGCTTTCAGAATGGCAGCTTTGACCCTTTGTGACTTCAAATATTTTGGCTATGAAGCCTTCTTCGAGTGCTCCACACATAAATACCATGAATGAGCCAAGAAAAAGAACCAGTCATAACTAAGCAAACAATTGAGATTAACCAAACCTCAACATAAAAAAAAAAAAAAAAGATTTAGCACGTCATATGCTCATTTATCTGTATTTAAAATTCCATTCGGGAAAATTCTTTTAAAGACTCAACATTAGCGTTATTTTTAAAATGGTATTTAGGCTGCACCATAACATTCAGAGCGCCACATGGTGAACATTTAAGGGTGACAGTACCAGGATAATGCACGGTATAAATAAATATTTTTCTCTGAAGAGTTCAGTATTTCAGTATCTCAGGGCTTTTTGCAAACAAGCGGGAGATTTAGCACCTGTATACTATTTGAATACTATTTTCCATCTGAAAGGTGGAGAAACGAAGGAGTTAAGGTATTTCTTAGGCATCTAAAATGAAGCCGGGGCAGAACTTAAAATAAACAGTAGATAAAATACGTCTCCTGAGAATGAGAAATGTGTGATTCATTCACTGAGCGCGGATCGTCCTGGACAAGAAGATCCTTTCCTGCACACCTTATGCAAGCTCAGCTCCTTTCTGCTGGGCTAAACTGATGCTACAGCTCAGCTCTGACCAAGGAGAGAGTTCCCAAGGAGGGCCAGGGCCCTAAAAAGTAAAGACAAGAGCGTGGAAAGCAGAGGGCAGCAAATCAAATAAAGCTGTCAGCATCATGACTGCGGGTAGAGCAGGCCTAAGAGAGCAGCTTGGGAAGGAATCCTTACCCTGTGTGGGGAAAAAAAGCCCAGGCAAGACACGGGATGACCTTAAATACAACTTTAGTAGGACCAGCTACTACAGCTGCAATCTGCCTTCCCTGAAAAAACGCCGGGCACCACCTTAGGAAGCTGATCCTGTTGCCCTTAGTGGTGGCGGGGACTGTGTTTGGGGCAGAATTCAACCCAGCGCAGGCGAGGCGCCCCCCGGAAATATCCCAGGGATGGGTGAGATGGGAAATGGAGATGTGGTGCTGGCGTTGGACCACTCGAGAGCGGGAGGCAGAAAGGATTCATTCCCGCGGCTGCCAGTCACCACCTGAATTTTGTTCCCCTGAAGAAAATCCAAGGCTACTCTGCACCTGCCAGCAGGATGGTCCTAGTGTGAGTACAGCAACAAGAGGTCTGAGGAAATACTCCCACCAGAAATCTGAGCACGGAAATTAAAGAAATAGAGGAGCAGAAAGAAAACACGCACATCCCACAGATTTCTACTCTTGTTTCTGCAGCCAGATCAACTGGGTAGGAACCCACTGATTTCAACAAAATCTTGATTTTGCAAACACTGAAAATGAGCAGAAATTTGTGCTGTAAAAATGTAAGAAAAAATGCAAACTGACAATTTTTATTACTCAGAGGTAGTAAAGTTACATTTCAAGCGTACGGAATGACAATTCATCAAAGCCCCAGCCCCAGCTGGAGAATTCATGACTTCTGGAATACAAACAGTAAAATCCTTAATGAGACGAGTCCCACAGATAAAACTGCTGCTTCAGAAATACCCTAAGCCTCTGCAGTTACCCAATTAGCGATCTGGCAGGAACGTGAGCACATTTCCCTATTCAGCTCTACAGAGGAAAAATAAATATTTAATGTATGTAAACTCAGTCACTGACTGATCATTAAACATTACCCTAAAGAAACAGGAATATCTTATAATATACTCACCCACATTTCCTCAGCCTTTCTCCACATCTTTGTGAAGATTAAGGAACAAAAGCGGTATTTAAATTAAGAGCTCCAAGTTTTCATAAAACAGCTTTGTGTGTTTTTTGTCTACACCAGAGTACTGCAAATAACTATGCCTAAAATATAGTTTATGAGTGAGGAAAAAAAATGCATGTGATGCTGAACACCCCTACATCTCCCGCAGGGTTTTCTGGGGAGCTGGGGAAAAACGTTCGCCACTTCTTTCTCTAAAGTGCAGTTTGGCTTCTCCAGGAGGGAAATGACCATTTCTCTTTCATTGCCTTTGCCCCACTGCTAAGCAAGGAGCCATCCTGAGCAAGGGGGTGTGAAGAAAGCATGGGGTCAGGTCATTACAGGGGCTCGCTGACCTGCCCTGTGAGCCGCCAGCACGGCAGGAAGCGGTTGGTTCAACCCAATGTCTACCTGTTTACATCTCATTGAACGTTCCCACAGCTTCTCCGAATTGCAGATCGGTACATCAGCTCTGCTCCTCGGGAAGGGAGCTGCTGTATCATTAGTAGCTCTCTGCAATGGAACAACAACAACAACAAAATAACCAACAAAAAAAACCCCACCCCTTCAACACGTACATGACTCAAAATGCTGAAGTTTTCAGGACATTGGCTTCTCGTATTTTTTTTTTTGGGTTTTTTTTTTTNGTAGAGAGTGAGAAGGTCTCCCCTCAGCCTTCTCTTCTCCAGGCTAAACAATCCCAACTCCCTCAGCCGCTCCTCATAAGACTTGTTCTTTAGACCCCTCACCAGCTCCGTTGCCCTTCTCTGGACACGCTCCAGCACCTCAATGTCTCTCCGATACTGCGGTGCCCAAAACTGAACACAGCACTCAAGCTGCGGCCTCACCAGTGCTGAGTCCAGGGGCACCATCACTTCCCTGCTCCTGCTGGCCGCACCATTCTTGATACAGGCCAAGATGCCATTGGCCACCTTGGCCACCTGGGCACACTGCTGGCTCATGTTCAGCCGACTGTCCACCAGGACCCCCAGATCCTTTTCCACCAGGTATCTCTCCAGCTGCTCCTCCCCAAGCCTATAGCGCTGCCTGGGGTTGTTGTGGCCGAAGTGCAGGACCCGCACTTGGCCTTGTTGAACCTCACCCCATTGGCCTCAGCCCATCGATCCAGCCTGTATATCAAGAATAAAAAAAAAATTTATGCCTGGTGAAAGAACAGGAAGCACAAAGGAATGGTATCAGGAGGTCGCCACGTACTCCTGAAGCTGCTCCTAGGGCTACAGGCTGCTTTCAGGACACCTCACCATCCACCTGCGGAGCCTACCCCTCCTGCCAGTTCCACAGGACTAGACTGGCATGAGCACTCTCTGCCCAGCAATCCTGTCATACTGAAAAAGCTAAAGAAACAAAATTTTGTGCGAGGGAAATTAAAATAGAGCTTGACCTTTTATTGGTAATTTTGAACGGATATTATCTTCAAAGATCACTAAGTTTTAAAAGAGAAATCACTCTCCTATATCAGGGCACCCCCATTAAGCCAAATACCGTCTGCTCCGACTCTGGCACCACTGCTCCTCATGCTGCAGCACCTAGAATAACTTCCTTACAACCCCGAAGGAATGTGCTACTTAAGGCACTTTTTGTTTCACATGCAACATCCAGAGCATGATGAACCTTTGATTAATCATACAGTGATTAATTACTTGCGCTCTTCATCGTTTGGATTCAGTGTAGCCGTCAGCTTCTCACGGCAGCGTATTCCCAAGCTCTGAGCTTGGCCAATTATCTGTCACTAGATGTATATGTAGCTTATTCCTGTGTACATTCCTCATATGTTTTGACTACGTTCTCAGAGCACTTGCACAAAAGTGGTAAAAGTGAGCCCATTAATACCTCAATATGCTGCAGCCAAAACCATGCAAGAAGATATATTTTTAATGTGTATTAAAATGTTACTGCACTTTCCACAAATGTTTTTGAATCAAGGGGCTGACCCAGCAACGTTTGTTGTCAGATAATACACAAACGTGGCTTACCTAGTCAGAAAATACATTTTGAAAATGAAGTTGCCTTATATACTTTTTTTTCCCCTAGTTAATAATGTGAAATACACACCTTTCTCCTTAGTGCAGCTCGTATTTTGCAGCAGAGACTTGTATGAGTGAAGACAATAATAAAATACAGGCAACTCAGCCATGTAGTATATGGGAAATATTAATTGTAGCTCAAGTCCTGCCATGGACAAGTTCCCATGAGGCCGGTAGGAGCCCAAGCACAGGGGAACAGGCCAGTCCTTCCGAGGAGCAGCGGACTCACAGCTCCAGGAAGGACAGAAGTTTGTCCCTATATAAGCCGGGCTGTGTCAGGTCAGACCCAAGACCATCAAGCCCCATAAATGACCTTTGACCATCCTCTGACAACAATGAATAGCCAAAAAAGATAACCAGGATAGGGAAAATATGATTAAAAGCTTGTGGCCCAGAGCTACTCAGCCAGAGAAGGTATTATTTAGGTAAAGAACCTGTTCAAGTGCAATTGGAACTCTCCCTTTTACAGGTTTCTGACATTTGCTTTAATCCCAGATGTTCTTTCTGATTAGCATGCATTTAAATATGCATGAATACACATCGATACTCTTACCTTTTTTGGGAGGTTCAGGGGTAGCAGAGTGCAGGGTATCTTCTCCCATTAGTTTCTAGTAACAATCTTTGTGAATTACCTGTTAGAAACAACCTCGCTTTTCTTAGTACTGAAAAACAAAACCCAAAGTGGAGGTTAACAAATACAATCCCGTTAAAGCTATTGTCTGCATGAAATTTTAACAGAACCGATGCTTTTTACTTCATTCATGCTATTTTCCTGGTTTCACATTGCAGAGCTAGACTCTCTATCATCCTGAAGCTTTAGGAATTTTTATTTAGCTTGTATGTAAAGCATCCCTGAGTCTATGCCTGTTCACTTGGTGCTGTTTCCCAAAGATCTGATATAGTATTTGAGCAGAGACATTGCCAGTGTAATTTTAGAAGTTTCCCTGGTAACCGCTGCTGACATCTCTAACTCAAAATTTAAGACTTACAGCTCTCTCTAACACCCTTACATGGCAAACTGCTTTGCATCACTTGAGCTAAGGAACCTCACATACGACAATTCAACTTCCCCTGCTTTTCAGAGCATTAAGGTACCTGCCCACAGACATTTCTTTCACTCAAAGAAAGCTTCCCCCCACCTTCCCCACTCTGCAAGTAGCAAGAAGGCACAGATAATACTCTTGAAAAGTGATTCAAGGGAAAAGTGAGACTGGAAAGAGGTGGGTGCTGGAGAGAGAGCAGGTAAGGGATACAAGGAGAGAGAAGACCAAGAAGCAACGGCATTTAGAAGGCAACAGGAACCCCTGGAAGAAGTAGTGAGATGGCAAGGAAGAACTGAAAACAAATTAACTTCAAGAAATGAAGAAAATAAGGAGGAAGGTGGAAATAGTATTCCTTTAATCTTTAATCGCTCCTTCACGACAGTTTTTGGAGGGTTCTCATCTCCCTCTCCAAGTCTGGAAGGGAGGTACAGTGAAAAGAGAGCCACTGAGAAATGTGTTATTGGTCCCCTGTGTCCCTCAATGCAATCTTTTGTCTGCAAAAAACGCAAGTTGTTCAGCCATTTCTGTTGATGACTCCGGTATAAAGAGGCAAACCTGTCTCCCTGATGCACGCCAAGTCACAGCCCAGTACTGCACCCGAGATGGCCAGCAATCCCTTCTAACTAAACAGACTTCAGCATTTCCCACCCCCTTCCCAGGCGTCCCTCTCCTCCCAGTGCCCACCACCGCCTTCCCGGCAGGCATTCGCCGTCACGAGTTGGTTGCCCTCCTTTTGTTGGTTCTTATATACAGCCAGGCCACACCTAGATCTTGAAAATTATTTCACAAGTAATACCTTTACGGAACAGTCCTCCCACGCCCCTCTGAACCTGCAATGCCTTTCTGTGACCTTACCTGTGAGCTTCTCCCCCTCCTGCTCACCTCAAAGGCTCATCCTGTTCTTACGCCCCTGCCTGTCGCCCGGCAGTGGCAGGGCCCTGCGAGCTTTCTGGGGCAGAGACTGCATTTTTGGTCTCAGTTTATCCAGTATCTAGCACTCTGGGATCCGGGTCCACGGTGGGCACTTACTGGTATAGCGGTCACAGGTAGTGGTGAGACTGCGAAGAATGGATAGCGAGAGATAGTGATAAAGAATGAGGGGGGGAAAAAAAAATCACTTTGAAGAGCAAATATTGCCTTGTCTTCATTCTGCCATTTTCCCAGGTACACGGGTACATATTGGAAGACACCTGTAAGAATATATTTTCCTCCTCAACACGTTGTTACTTTTACTTTAACTCCTCAGGGACTGGAGTGCTGCGTCTCATGCTTTGTACCAGCATTCGGTGTGAAAAGGCACCAGATCAGGTGTCAGGAATTTTCCTCATCACCACCGACCGGTGCCACCCTACCACTCCGGGTCCCACCTTTCCTCCCCTCTTCCATCAGTCAGGTTCCAGCTTCTGTTACATGGAGTCATTATCTGGAGTCATCCATCTGTGCAATGCCTATGACAAGTGAGCCAACGATAAGGAGAAAGAAAAAGCAGTAAATAATAATGCAGCTAAGGGCAGTATAATTTAAGGAAAGGCTGGACAATCCCCGTCAGTTACCCTGCATTGTATAGGAAAACCTATGGAGTGCGGTGCTTGTTAAGGTGAAAAGAAAAAATCCAAAGAGATATAGGAAAAGGGAATTCCAGCTGTTTGGGCCCTTAATATGGCACCAGCAGCAACAAAAAACACAGCAGAGGCAAAACATAGTGCCAAGAAAAGGAGGGCGGGGGGGGGAAGATTATGTATAGAAACAGTAGAGCAGGGTGAGAGGGAGAAGCTGAGAGCTATCAACCGTTATCAACAGAAAGTGCTTTAAGGAGTACGTGCTGCGGGAGGGAGGTGTCACTGCCACAGCGCAGGCTGCCAGGAAATGTGCTGGGAGGGTGCAGAATTAACCACAGAATGGGTCAAAGATAGTTGTGGCTGAAACAGGTTAGCTATAATTAGTGCATGGGAACAGTCAATAGAACTGTGGTGGCTAACGTTTGGAATTTTCAAAAGTATTCAGGAAGTTTTTTTGCACAAGACCACTTGAAGCCCTTGGTTGTCATTGCATCCCAGGTTATCGATGGTTTTAACTGTAATTCCGAATACGGAAGGAGCACAGAACCGACTATGCTTTGCTGCTGTAGCTGAGCTCACACCAGCTCTCCTGACCGAGGAGCAGGCGATGTCTTCACGGCTGAACGTTCTCCCTCTAAAATTTCCGAGCCGTTTACTACAGCAGCAAGCTTTCAGCACTCTTTCAGAATCTTTTAACACATTTCTTTCTTAGACAGCTAGAAGGGAAAATGTGCTTTGCACTATTATTATTACATTAGTGTGCCTTCTTTCCACCCGCTCCTTTATTTTCTAACTGCTTTAACATGTTTGAGAACAAGCAGTGCATAAGAGTGCAACTCGTGCTTTAACAGACATTCATAAATTTAGACTTGAATTGCACTGCTGGTGCCCTGCTGTGCAGCTGCTGGGAGGAAACTAGGCCAGTGTATAGTAGTTACTGACAGAAAAGAAGAGATTTTTCTGTAACGGCACTGTCAGGTACAATTGACGGGTCAGCATCTCCACTTTCTGAGTATCTAAGAAGAGACACAAAACCCCTCAGCCTAGCTGCATCCCATTATTACCTAAAATGAAAACCAAATGATTTATCTCTTCCAGAAAATCTACTCTCGTCACTTGAACCTTCTGTGATACAACTCCAATGGCTGCAAAATCAGAATCGCACTCATGAGCATACGAACAAGCCAGGTTTTACATTCTGCCCTTCATATGCTGTCGGACTTCTCTCTCTCTTTCCCCCTGTGCTGGCCAAAAAACAAGCGCAACCTTGCAACAGCCTCCAGCCCCACGCATCTGACAGCAGGCTGAGGGAGCTACAGGTTAGGACCCAAACTAAGAGATCTGAGCTGCACTCTGCTTGCAGGTGTCATCTGTAGAGTCTAAATTTAACCTTCCTAGCAGAAGACACCATCCTGCAACCTGGCAGTGAACCTAGGAGGAACTTTCCCTCAGGATAATGCATAAAATTGTTACGGGCCTTAAATCTCTCTCTGTGGTAGGGAGAAGGCAGGAGAAGATCCTCAGGGATTCCAGGTCAGACCCCTTCAGAAATCATCCATGAGGATGTTAGAGATCAAAGAACAAGTTTCCAGCCATGAAGTTTCTCCTCCATGCTCTGCTGGGCATAAGCTGTAGCTGCTGACAGAAGAGCTCTGAAGTTTATCCTTCATCACCTGCACATTTCCAGAGTTCATAGAATCATAGAATCACTTGGGTTGGAGGAGACCTTCAAGATCATCCAGTCCAACCATAAACCTATGCCAAAACCACCCCTTAACCATGTCCCTCAGCACCACGTCTACCTGACTTTTAAATACTTCCAGGAATGGCGATTCCACAGTTCTTCAGCCTTTTCTTACCGAGCCCGATACTCCAGGGCACCACAGCTCCTGTGGGTCCTAAGTGTCTCCTTCCACACTTTGTGCAATGCAGGTGAGAGCAGGGATGTGGACAAGCAGCCGGTGTGACAGGGTAGTGAGGGTTGGCTCACTGAGCTCTTCCTGGTTTCCTCTGCAGAGCTGGGAACTGCTCGGTGTCTTCCCATCCTCGGAGCCCCACGCCCAGGAACCTGTGGCTTTGAGTTTCTGCTGCCTCTGCTAACGTCCCCCATGCTGCAGTGGTGTCACTGCGGAGCTGTTGTGCGCAGGTGGAGGAGACCTGCCTTTTAAATAACACAGCCCTCACTGTTCTTCCTCGCTGCTCAGCAGAATTCCCTACCTGCTCCTCACAAGCCGATTATAAGCTTTTCCTCAGACTACGGATAACCAGAGCAGCAGAACTGGGCTGTTCCTCTGTGCTCAGCATGACAAGAGCTGAGCGCCGTGCTGGAGCACACCCCAGAGCCAGCACTGCAGGCGCCCAGTTTCCAGCCAGCTGAAGACTCTTCCCCGGTTTCTGCAGACTCGAGGGCACCTCACCCAGCAGCTGCCTGGGACCCGAGCATGGCAAACCTCACCGCCGCGGAGAGGGACACCCTGCGGTCCAGCCCGCCTTCCAGTTCACATGGTAAACACCCCAAAAAGCTCAGCCTCAGCTTCGCCGGCCCAAGAGTTGCTCCTTCTTATAGATCCACCAGCAGCTACATCACGGCGAGTCCGCGAGCAAGAAGTCCATTTATGTTACGGTGTACCTAGAAACCCAAAATGAAGCTGGGGCTTTACTGTGCACACTGGGAAGCTATTTTTGCCAGAAATCACTTGAGATTGAAGAGGCAGGTACAGGGAGGGCAGAGCCCTAGGACGGTGTGGTGGCGTTAGGTAGGTCAGTAGACAGTAGCCACCATTGTCGCTAGGACCCCATACTGCTCAGCTGCCAGACAGCTCCCAACTCATTTCTTCCCAAGGAAAATCCACTGTCTTACCACTTGACTGGGGTGGAATCCTTAATTAACACTTGCAAATTATTTTTATGTCCCCAAGTAATAGGTGGAGTACAAACATGTGACATTATAAAAGAACAGCCTTTATGTCTGAACTCCTTCAGTGCTGCAGAGAAAAATTAATTGCTTATGGAATAATTTGCTCCTTAGCAAGCCCCTTCCTTAAAGAAAATAATAAAAGACGGAATTTAAATTTAGTCTGCATTTTTGACCACAAAAACATTAGAGGATATTTAGCTGAAACATTTTAAAGAATGCCGGAGCCTTTCCATTTTGGCTTTACCTTTACCGAAAACAGGACAGAGGTCAGCGTTCGCTGCGTCAGAAGATGACTTGTTAAAAGTGCAAAATCCTTCTCAGAAACGGAGCTTCAGAAAGCACCGTGCTTTGAAATAATATCCTCAATTACATTTTAAAGTTGCGAGTGAAACAGGATTGCAGATAACAGGTACTTCCAGCCAGCAAAGCCTAAGGATAGGCTGATTTAAAATAACTGTCAGCAGTACCCTGCAGAGCACACTGCTGCTAGAGAGATATTCCTGGAGGCACTGGGCTTTCTTTTCGAACCACTTTTGAACCAACAACTAATGGGGATGGCTTTCTTGCATTCCTCCTTTATAACTAGATACAACTAAACGGGAGACAATGACAAATGACATTCACTTTGACATCTTTTTTTTTTTATTACTATTAAAAAAAAAAAAAAGAAGGGTTTAGTGAATGCCTCTGGGGTCCCATGTTCACCGGGGCAGGTTTCTGCTCTACATCACACCAATATAAATCTGTAATAATGTCGGTGAAGTCAATGGAAAAATTCTGGGAATTACACAGAGAATTTTGAGCAGAACTGGTTAAAAATGATCTAACTGTGAAAAGAGACAAGCAGGTATTTCACAATTGGTTAATGGCAGTATGCATGCTCTGAAAAGGGTGGTGTTCTGATCCGATTTGGCTTTATCCCAGGCAAGCTGGAGGCTTTAAGGCACGTAACACTGAACTCCCAAAAATATTTTAAAAATAGTTTTATACAAAAAAGTGTTTTTCCTGCCCTAAGAGACCAGCTTATATTTCCAATAAGCATATGTATGAATCCGAAATTGTACTGCAAGTTGCATTTCAGCTTGGTGACAAGTGCCGTGATCCAGGTAACTGCTGATCCCAGCCCGACTAAGCGATCTGAGTTTAGTCGCCGTTAAGAGTTCACATCCAAACATGGATGTTTATTTCCTCTCCTCGTATTATGCCTGGCTTTCTATTTAAACTGGGAAACATATGGAGAGGTATAAATTACCGTCTGCTGTGATGTGTACGTAGTCTGGGAAGGAACACTAATGTTTCACATTAATGCTGTCTCACATTCACACACAACATCCTACTCTAAGTCAACTAAATGCCTCAATAATTGCCTTAAAGCCCTGCTTGACACCCTTGTGACCACGAGTCAACAGTCCTGACTCTACCGTTTGCTTCTAAAATAAAAGCATAATAATAATAATATCTTCATTTCCAGGGCTCGCCCTTTGTGATAAGTACCAGGGCAGAAGAACTTTAAGATGGGAAAGAAGATGAGCAGATGAGTATTAACACTCAAAAGTGCCTTTACATGACGCACGCTTACAACACCGACAGTTCTTCCATTAACCATCATAGTTTTAACCTCTGTGAATTTGCAGTTTCTTCTCATTCTGCCTTCAGCCTGCAATACACTGCACAAACCAGTGCAAGCTTGCACAAACCAAAGCCAGATAAAGTATAATAAAATAGATTTTTCAAGCAAAAACTAAATTTTCTGTTCCCTTCAAGGATATTTTTTTTTCTGTGTACCCTTATGCCTAGTACATCCTGTGCTCTTTGGTAAGATGCATCTTTCCCACAGAGTTAATTTTGATCACCTCCATTCAGCCAGCTGGGCGGCAGCTTTCAGGCTTTGATACCTCAGGCTGTAGCTTTGACAGACCGGCCAACACACCGACCAACTCAGCGCGACAGAAACACCAAATTTAAATGAAGTATTAGTGACTTAACAGGACCCCAGTTAGGGACAATCCCTAAGCTGGCAGTCAGGCCCACAGAGCAATAGTTCATTCAACCAGATGACCAGAATATTCAACAGCGTGGCTAAGAATCCTCCTCTCTACATAGCCATTAACCCACGCTTTGGAAAAGTTCCCTGCTAACCCTGGGAGATTACTGACAGGTTTATTTCCAAAAGCAAAATTTTCAAAATACAGATATTTTTTTCCCCCTTTCAAATCATTCTTTGATGCTCACTTTTTTTTTTTAAAGGCTTTTCATACTTGTAAAAAATAAAATAAAAAAAAAGCAGCTGCGCTTGGTTGAAGCTTACCATTCAGCTCGTCAGGTCAGATGCTTACGCTGTAATCAGTACAGATCGTACATTTTAGAGGCAAGAACTGAGTCTCTCACTACAGTCATACACTGTGATGCACATAGCAATGGAGTTAAATCATAATTATTACAGTGAAGCAGCCCCCCATAATACAAAACCATTCTGGGAAATGAAACAAGTTAACTTGGACATCAGAAAGCTTCTTATTCCTTCACGTCAATGAATTCAGCTAAATGTAAACCTGAATGTAGCTTAAAATTTCTTCTAGGGTGGGCACACATCCGGTATTTTATCAGCTTTGTGGAACACGAAGTGTTCTTTTCCCTTGACAACAGCTCCTCACTGCATCAAATAAATCTCCAGGAAGGAAGATGAAGCATGTTGCTTGGCTTATATATAATTAAAAAGCCACTGGGTTGACCTTACTTCAAAATGAACACTGAAAAAACATCTTCCTCGCTGAAGGATTAAACATGCTAACATGGAGTCTGCAAATTTCTCTTTCTTCACAGCCACCCCCTTCCTTAAAATGCCCACTCCACCCTGAGCAATGACCCTGCCTCCCATAAAAAGGAGGCACTGGGGACCCACAGGGTACTCGCTCCTCTTGGAGCGGAGGTCCTTGGAAAGTGCACTGGAAAAGGTAACATCCAAGTTTAAATTTCAACTTTGCTGACTATCTATTGCATTTTATTTAAGGATTTATAGATACATAGAAGTCTGCCAGAAAATAAACAGATGCTGTATCAATTGAGCTTTCCAAAATGATACCAAAACCCCCGCTTTTCTGAGAGTGCAGCAACATTGCTACGAAAGAACAAAGCTAAGTGCTAGAGAAACACCTCAGAAAGCCCAAGCACACTTTTTTTTCAACCTAGTGTTTTCAAACACTAGCCATTTTTCTTGATTTACCAAGAATTCCCAGTTGTTTCTGCCACTCAACGGTTACTTGCTCCTGGCCAATTTTTTGCTCTCTTCTGGACCACAGTCAGCAACATCCCTCGACCGCAACTTTGCTTCACAGCCTTGGGCCACTTAAGAAACCTTTGGATTGTTGCAGGGAGGGATAAATGATTCTTGGGTACCAAGGAGCAGAAGGGCTCGGGGAAAGCTGTCCAACTCTGAAGAAAAGCAAGCACGCACGTGCTCCAGAAGTGACGAGAGAAAGGTTGGGCTTTGCTTACAGAGGGCAATTAGAAAGATGCTCCCAGAGGGATTCAGCCACAGAGTGCCCTCTCCCACTGCCAGGCTTATCCTGCACAAGGACAGGCACAAAGCAGAACCGTGCCTATAACAGAAGCCAGGCATTCCCTCTTATTTTTTTCCAAACTAAACGAGCTAGGAAAACCAAAAGGGAGTGTCGGAGGAGCTCTCTCAACCGCATCCAGTGTGTACACCAGTCACCAAAAACTGCGGGAATCTGAAGGGCTGACTGAAGGGCTTGGAAGAGCCTCGCAACGCAGGAGTGAAACAGAATCAGTGAGCTCCTTCCGCAAAGGAGAGGTGGATAGTTCACTCAACTATTTGGACGCCCAGAAAAACCGTGGGAGCTTTACTCCTGTGATCCAACGGCTGGACGTTCTTCTGAAAGACGCCCTTCCTTGGAAAAGCTGTCTGGGTGGTGTGTTGAGGATCCGGTCGCAGATGCGTGGGAAAGGCTATCCCACTGGACTTTTCTTTGTCTTTCTTCGCAGCCATAAAACATGCTCTGCTTCAAGATAAAGTTTGTCTCCTCAAATCCCAATCATGCACTGCCTTCTCTGTGGCATGATGGCTTATTTCCAGGTTGTTTCTATGTGATTCTGTAGGACCAGAATTCGTTAACGCAGGGGGCAGAGTAGGGTTGAGTACCCTGTGTTTCCACTGATAGAAAGGCCTGGCTGAATACCAGCTCAGATTGTAGGGCTAAGCTCTTTCCAGCAATTAACACCCGCAACACAGCAGAGGAGAACAGATAAAACTGGTGTGGGGAAATGGTATACAATTCAATAGAAGTTATACGTTCCTAACTCCAGAAACAGATCACCACCACACTCAACAAACAGGTTTATCCAATCTGCACAGTCTTTAACAGCACTCTCTAGAGAAATGAATTTCCTAGATAAACACATTTTTAAAAAAATAACACTAATTCTATTCTGACCATTTTTTTGTGTGTTTGTTTTTAAGTAGAAAATAGAACTGTTACATATTCATTAGACGTGGAACAGCTCTAAGTGTTGTGCCACACCATTAATATTTATTTTACTCTTTTTTTTTTTCTTCTCACGTAAAAAGAAATACAATTTTTCAATCCATCAGTTTGCATTACTAAAATAAAAAGAAAAAACCAACAAAAACCATGATAGGTGAAAATGGATCAGGCCTTAACTGTGTAATGATGTACGTAATTTAGTAAAACAGGGCAGGAGTCCTCTGACGGAGTTGAAGAGAAATAATCACATGCTTTAAGTTAGCTGTGTACCCATACGCCTCGCTGACGTGTTCTACCAACTCTTGCCTGGAGGGAGGAGCGCTAGAACACTACTATTACCCCCTGTTGCCCACTCTGTCTTTGCTAGAGGTTAGCTGAGCAACACGAGGAGACAAACGGTCTTCTCCTAACAGTCTAGTTTACTCACACAAAATGTGCGCCATCGCCACTCTCCGCACCAGGCTGCGAACGGGATGGATGAGTGGACACACACTTCGTCCTGCCAGCACTGCTGGGGGCGGGCAGTCTCTGGCTGAGGCGCTCAGCACAGGACTGGGAGATCATAACTAGTAAATACGGAACCTAAAGCCAGTAATCTCTCTGCGTATGAGCAGCAGTCGGGTGAAATTAATCACCCGGACAAGAAATCAACAGAGTCTGCCAGCACCCTTTGTCAAATTAGAGCATAAAGCACGAAGAAATTGTGTACAAAGCAACGCGGCGCAGCAGCAGCCAGGTTTGATGCAGCCTGGATAGCACCTTGCTGAAAGAGCAATCTGCATGGCAAAGATTATAGAGAATTAATCCTGTTTTCTAAATACGTTCATTGTTTGTACACAATGTCCCATTTACACTGGGAATGCGTACTACCTACCTGCAGAACTTGAGACGGTTTTGTTGACCCCTAGGAAAGGCAACTGCAAGAAATTATTTAATATGAGCATTCCGCCCACAAAAGAGTAACTTATGCTCAGGATTTACGGCAATTCAATATAAGCAAAACAGAACACTGCCTTTTGAAGGGCATCACAGAAGACTATCTTTTCAACTGCTGAAATGAAAATAAATGCCTTTTTTCACATCAGCATACAGTAACAACCTCATGTATTTCCACATAAAAGCTTCTTAGGCTTTGAAATGATGTATTTAAGCTAATTGCTTTATTTACTAAAAGAAACAGAAAAGGTAGTAAAAATTGTGTCCTTTCTCTTTAGCTTTTCTCCATTAGAATACTTAATGTATTTTCTTACATGATTACCTAAAATGAGTTCATCTATCTCAAAAATGTAACAACTGAAATACGCATTACCTCTTGCCATTCCTTTTCTACCCCCCCCTCCTTTTAAGCTGTAAAATCATGTTCTGAAGCCACTAAAAGTAGCGTGACATCTGTGAAACGATGTATTTTGTTTTTAATGCATGCACTCAGCTGCAGATTTGACTTTGAAGTACTTAATTCTGAAATATCTAAACTAATCCTAATGTCCCAGAGAAATGGCACTAAAGCATTCAGAACCGCGTCTTCCTCATGCAAGGGTCAGGGCAAGAAATGGGCCAGACACGCTTCATCCTTTTCAGTTACCAGCTTTCCTGTCCTCCCAGAAACTACGCTGCATTTTTGCTCCATGCTATCCCAAGGCACACGTGTACCTGGAAAGGAATTCAAAAGCAAGGATGAGAGAATGTTAGGATGAAGTGTCTCGATAAGTTAATGGGATGCAAAGTGGACAGGTCAGGCAGAGAGCTGTAACCTAAGATGAATACACGAAGGCTGTTTTTTGTATATACTACAAATTCCATCGCCTCATTTCTCATCCTGCTCATTCTCAGTTACTGCTAATTTCCAGGCCAAGCCGCACAAGCCCTTTTACAGCCCAGAGTTTGAGCATGGGACTGTCTCAGCGTCCACAACGCACAGAGCAGTGTGACACGGAAAAGCCAAGGAGAGGCCGCTGCTTTGACTTAATCCCACTTCCTTGAGCTACAAGTGAGGAGGGAAGAGGATTCAAGTCCAAGACATTCACACCCGTAACAAAAACATTAGCCTTTTCTTGGGCAGCCATGCTCATACGTTCCCTGAGCCATGGCAGTGTCTCCAACAGTTCCGCAAGAACAGAATTGGAAAAAAATATGCTTTTTTTTCTTTTCTTGCAATATAGTCCATTTTTGTCCTCAGCACTGAAACCATCAGCTCCCAACTTCTTGCTTTGCCTGTTTAACACCCATACAACCTTAGCAGTTGATCTCAGAGACAGTAAGAAAAGATGTGCCATCTCATCACCCCGAGTGGAGACGTAAGCATCCAGATGATCCACCTGCTTGCTTGACAGGCTCTTAAGTATTGGTGATTTACTTAATCAGGTCTCACAACGAAGCAAATTAAACCCATGGCTATTAGAAACAATGACTGCTTTTTAATAGGGACAGTAATTTTGCCGAGGCTAGCTGAGTCCATTCACTGTCTCTATGACTTCCCTCTGGTTGCATAGTGTAGTCACACTCTCACGTACACACACGTGCACTCTCCCTTTGTCTCTCTAAGACCTTTTTAATAAAATTAATACTGTTACCAACTGATTACTCGACTCTGCCAAGCAAACAGAATGACACTAGCCAGTCAATTCACAGAGCTATGCATGCCCAGAACAGCAACTTCACTACCTATAACATTAAAAAGAAAATCTTAAGGTATCCCAAAATTTGGGGAGTTATTCAAAGTTTGACTGTATTTTCTTCTAATAAACATATAAATCAAAACCAGAACTGCACAGTAAGATGCTAAATGCTTAGTTACTGATGAAGACACTCCTAGAATAGTTCCCTAGGAAATGATTAATACAAAATGATTAATATAAAAAAAAAATCCTATTGATTTTGCTTAAAAAACATTTCAAAAGTGCTCAACATGCCAGCAGCAGAAATATTATGAAGTGCACAGAAAAACTACCATTTAAAAAAGGAAGAAAGAGAGCCAGCCAGGTACAGACATTATAAGGAGACAAATTACAAAGCCCTCATCAATCTCTCCTTGAAGCAGCACCAGCACCCGAGGCAGACTCGGGGCCAGACTACGGTAGTGTACTGCTATGGACTAAAGATCGCAAGTCCAAATTCAAGACAGACAATATTCAGCTCAAAAAGCAGGACATGCTCTTCTACCGTGACTTTCACCATGAACAATGCTCATTAAAATGAGACAAATCTTTCAGTCTGTGTCACGGATATATTTTAAATGGTAAATCACAGAGACACGCATATTTTCTGGCCAGAGTAGCATAAAATTCCTATTAACTATTGTTTGTCTCAGCTGGGCACCGGGTACTAACTCTCCTACTTGTCTCAGAAAAACTGTATAGACACTTTTCCTCTCACTCTAAATAGCCCTTCATGTTGAGATATCATGACTGTCAGTAATCAACATCCAGGATTCACAGGATATTTTGTTCTGGAAAAACCCTACATTTTTCTGCGGATATAGCACAATTCTGAAGTCTGGTATCTCAGGGACATGCATGCTAATAAGAATAAAGAAGTTAAAATGAGTATTTCCCTAGGTTCCCATGGGAACACAACACTTACTTCCAGATCTGGATAGTTTCAAGATACTGGGTTAAACACTTATTCAAACATACCTGAAAAAGCTATTCCTACATTTTTTCAGTGGCTTTCTGGTTACTATTCACTGGGACTAATGGGGCAGAGATCCATTAAAGCACAGGGGTACCTAGGAAAGAGCATGCAAGTGAGGCCAGCACCTAGGAGAGGCACTGGGAAGTAGCCAGAGGAATCGGAGTCTTTGAAAAGACAACCTGACTGTTTAGGGCTGGAATGGGGCAGACACTCATCAGTGGTCACAGAGCAGGCTGTTATTGTGTAATTTGTCATGACTTCGTGCACTCTTTACACTGCCTCTTCTAAGAACAGGTATCTGCTGTCTGCCATAGTTTTGTGCGTTATCCAGCCTTTGACAAATACAAACAGCCATAATTGCTACCCAGCTTGTAAGTGAAATAGCTTCTGCAGTTCAATACAAGTTATGGGGGGAGAAGTTTGTCATTAATTTGAGATGAAGAAATTCTGCCTTTATTTCTGAAGGTGACAGAACCTAGCACTGGGGAAGATACGAGGAATCCCAGGAAAAAGAAGTCTAGTTAGAGCTGGTGGAAGTCTATCTACTTGCTACAGAGGAATAAAAGCATTGCGAGAAGTTGCATTCATAAACTAAAAGAAGGATAGCTCCAGTTTTTAGAAACTCTATCTACATGCCTTATGCAGATTCCTGATCGTGTACAACCGCATTCCTCGTCTCCCTACACTTTCCATATGCACTAGGACTTGCAGGCTAAACCAGAACTCGCTGATGTCAATAGGAGGATTTCTTTTGATTGCCATTTCTCGAGTGATTAAGGAACACATCCTGTCTTCTCAGGATCACAGATCTGTTAGCAGTAATTACAACAGACCAGTTGCAAGCTAACCTAAAAGCTGATGAAAATATAATTCCCCATTTGAAATTAAAAATATCAGGGGGTCTTACATGGAATAGCAGGAGAGCCATGGTGAGCATTAAACAAACAGATGAGATAAAAAACATGCCAGACACTTATAACACTGTATACAAATGTACCCTATTAATAGAAAGATTTCTCAATTGCACTAATTTTTAAAGAAACAAATCTCTGTAGATCAAACAAGCAGATTAATAGAATTATACCTATAGGGCTATTCTTTAAAAAAAGCAGAAAGATAAATAAAAAGAGAACTTAATCTAGAAGACCACTGGGATGACATAAATTAGGTTCTTGAAAAAATAGAGATTTAGACAATAAGAGAAGCTGTGTTTCAATCAAAGACTTTGATCATTCAAGATAAGTATACTGGAAAATGACATTTTCTGCTTTATTTGATTTCTTTAGGAAATAATCTCTCTCTTCTCTGTTCTTATCCAAAGTACCAAAAAACCCAAGCTGAAAAGAAACAACTAAAATCTCCCACTGTTCTCTTACTGAACACAACTCTTTTCTCCCACCTCTGAAATCAAAATTTCTTACAATTGCTATTTCATCCATACTGTACATTAAATATGCTGCTGCTACAGCACTCTAGCATTTCAATTTTGCTTGTGATATTTTCATTATTTCCCTTAAGTTCTTTATAAAAATATACAAAAGAATAAAACTGTCTGTTTACTGAACAATAAAATATAAACTCTATCCTCTCTCTAAACAAAAGCTTCATTAATCTTGCATAGACTTCAGTTTCTAATTTTACAGAAAACAAAAAAAACCTACAGATGTCTGGAAAGGTATCCTGCAGTGAGAAACTTCAGGATATTTATTTATTTCACTTCTTAGGTTGAAAGTAAGGTTAGAATTGCTCATTTCACTGAAAACCAGCACATGGAGAAATTGCCTTCTGTATGGTGCAGACAAAGACATAAAATGCAGCATGTGGAGATTCAAGCCAAGTTGGGAATAAAACACAACTTCTTTTAAGCAACAGAGGTAATTAGCTACCAAGACAACTTACCATGGAAAGTAGCAAGCCCATTAACACAGAGTATTAAATCAAATTTTCATGTCCCTCTGTAAATGTTACACCCTAATATAAGCACTAACTCTTGGCTTTACAGCATTCAGTCACTCGGAGTAAGGGAGTCAAGCCCCTGTACTCCAGAACCAAACCCCAAAGGTGCAGGTGTCAAAGCCACAGCAGGCTTTGTACCAGCACCATAAAACTCTCATGGTAGCCAGTCACTCTTTGGTGACATTTCAGCAACAATGTCAAAAGCTGGGCTTTCTCTCAGATATCACTCACATGGTTAAATCACTCTTCATGTTCCTCGTTATGACAAGCGGAAAATAGAGCCGCTACTAACTTGTATGGGAACACATAGGGAATTCCTTTTACGATAGTCCATTACACACATGGAAAGAAACTAGGGTGCTTTTTAGCGTTCTCAAACCACCGTCTTTTAGTCATTTTGAAAATCCCAAGGGAAGCAGTGGTGAGAAATAATCACTGCAATCAAATTCTGCTGACTACATGAACTGTGGAACAGGCCCTCCCTGCCCCAGTGAATTAAAAAGGTTTCAGCAAGGACCCCTGATGGTGGATCCCTCTGTTGCCCATACAACTTCTAGGCAGGACCACATCAGTCAAAGCCCAGAAGCGCATCAGCCTTCTACTCAACTCATGGGAGACAGCTCAAGCAATACACAGACGGCAAAAGCAAATTCCAGGAAGGGCGTAACAGTTAACTATACTTTAAATTATGGGTGGTCGCCAACTAGGACATTGCACCAGAATAACAACATGTACAGCCGTAACGACGACCACACTCTTCAGAGCATTTGTTATCAAATGGTTATCTTCAGGGATCATTTATACTTAAAACTATTCACTTAAACTGGTATTTCAGACTTAACATAAGATATTGGCATCGACATTTAATGCATTCCGGATAACATTTGACTGAAAGAACAATCTGCATAGGAAAAACTACAGTAAAATGGATATATCCTGAAACGGATTTCAAGAAAGCAAATAGCCACACAAGATCCTTGTATCCTTCAAGCTACGACAGTCTTGTCACCATGGTATTTCAGGGTTTGATTACCAGCTATAAAGAAAAAAAGACATTTTTTCTGGAGCACATTTATCAAACCTTAATGTTCGTAATTTTTTATTGAGGAATGAGTAACAACAGCTATATGGCACCCTACAAGTTCTTTAAAAGTTTATGAAGATTTGACATGAGTGGCAGACACATTTACATTGTGCAAGGAGGAAAACAAACAGATCACGAAACAGCAAGCGCTGGATATTTTCAGTGCATGTTCTAACCCCAGAAAACAAAAGAACCATTTTTCTTGCACAGCAGTTTGTCATCCTCCCAGTACAGACTTGTAAATTTACACAGGAGGCAAGACAATCCCAATCCAATCTTAAAATGTCTCAATCATTCCGTCTTTTTCCTTGACTCAACTTATCACTTATCTTCACAGCTCACAGCAGTTTCACCAGGATGCTCTGTCTTCAATTTTTTATGAGATGGCTCTCCCGGGAGAAGAGACATGCAATGCTCTAAGGATCGTGCAATTTCATCAATTGTCCATTTGTCTTCATAAAGGGCATGCTCCTCTAGCGTAAATGGCCCCTGTTTGGTTCGGGTCAGCTCTTGCATAGTGGCACACGTAGAGAGTTCTACAGTGAAGGAGAAAAGAGGATTTAGAAAAAGTGCACGGTCAAGTTTAATTTGCAACTCACTTAAAACGTATTTTTACACGTAGCCTTCTACATTATTCTACTTTGTTTGAGAAGGAAGTTCATGAAGATTTATCACTCATTTATATCTTCTTACATTCGAGCCAAGGAATTCCTTTGATTTCAACAGATCTCCAGTGTAGTAAACAGTTCAAAACCTGACAGAGAGTTGTGAAAAGGTTTTCCAGATTTAAATCAGAATGAAAAGAGAGGAAATAATGACACAAGGTGTAAGCAGAACACTCTGTATTCACAAGTGACTTAGAAGACCATGCACTATTTTTGCACAGGCTTTGAGGCCTTAGCAATTCTTGCTTTCAAGAAAAATTTTTGACATTTTTATCCTGTGCTGCCCATCAGGATCATATAAACTAAGATAAGAAAAAATAAAAAATATAAAGAAATGCCCTGCTATGTTAAATAAATACCAGTAGGACAGAATTACATAATGACGGTCTACAAAACATAACAGCAACCAGAGCTGACTTGTAAGTGTTGTGCATAACATATACTAAAATATTCTCTCCCATCCTTTCTGATGCAGGAAGATTTTTTTACTACATTTTATATTTTTGAAAAGAAACCAGCTTAAGAAAGACTTTGTCTTGGTTTGTCATTAAAGGACTAAACATAAGCGAGTAAGCTCAGAAGGCAGTAACTGAAAGAGAATCTTGGACTTGCCTAAGCACAAATAACAACATTGAAATTCATAGGGTTATCCCACGTTCCTTGCTTTCTTGATCTGCAAATGTATCATTCTAAAAAAAAATCTGAAATGGATTATCTGTTCTCCATCATGCAGTTTGATAGATATAGAGCACAAGACAAATAACCCTGTGGGAAAGCAAAACCATTCACAGTTCAGGTAAAGGAGAAAGAAAACACTAGAAAAATCATCACAAATGTAGAAGTCTTTCCAGCAGATAGGGTTTATTATGTGCATGGTAATGTTCTGTGCAATCTGTTTTCAAAATGTGATGAATAATGTCTAAACAGACAGTATCTTTCTTCTTCTTCTCATCCTTAATCTGAGTTAGCTTTAACATATGGAGGAGGGAAAAAAAAAATCCCCACCTTGCCTTGTATTATCTTGTTCAGTGTGATTACTTCCTCCATTTTTATCCCCCAGCCCCCAAGGTCCTCTGGCATTATTTAGCATTCATTTCCCCCTGCTCCCAAGGAAAATACCTTAGTATATAAAAACAAGTGATAGCACTACACTTCTGCAAAATAACACATAGGTCTAGTAACTGGAGATATATACAAAATGACAATTTTTTTCCCATAAACAGACACATGGGTTTTTTCATGCCTACCTTTGCCAATATCACTGACCAGGCTCCTGACATAAAAGCCACCACCACATTCAACATCTGGAATGTTAACAGTGACATGGTAAATTGCCAGTGCAACATGAAATCTACTTTACATAGAAACCATGCCCCCACATAAATGTAAAAATGCGCTAAGCAAACAACCCAGTGATAAAATATTTATAGGATGCAACATCAATTATTCATCCCGTAACATATGTGCGGGTGAGATTGCTAGAGCTAGACAGGAGGGGAAGCAAACACAATGGCAACTGAACTAACTCACTAGAATTTAAGTACTTGCTGTGGTATGTTAACAAATGCTTCAGTCCTATTCATTTTAAACGTTTACAAAATTTTCATATTTCTAATGATGAAATGATGAAAACGAGTTATTTCAAGTACAGCCTTAGCTGACTGGCAGTGCTTTTGAGATACTGCACGCAGGCAGCTCCAATAAAATTTTAAAATTCGCCTTTAACTTTCCCTGCTCTCTCAGCCCTTCCCTTCCCCCTCTGCCAGTGCTCAGCTGCTCATCACCCAACCACAAAGCAAGGGCTGAAGAACCCAGCACTGAGTTCTGCCACTCTTACCTGCTCGTCACATAACATCTGGCCCATGAGAGGACTATGGGTCAACCAGATAGCTGATCAACTCAAGACATTATCTTGACCTCACAGTAGCATCAAACATGTACGACAATCTTTTGGGTTTATTTATTAACGTGCTTCTTAATGTACTACCCAGGTTTCTTCATGTATGGCAAGAAGGAAGGATAAGATCCTGCCTCCTCAACCGTGAAAGAGGCCTGATAGTAACAGACACTGGTCCTTGCTGCGCCCTGGGAAAGGTGCCAGCAGGTCTGGGCATCCGAGTAAAGGAACAGGCAAAGCGAAATAAGCAGACCTGAGAAAGGAGGAGTGAGCTGGAGGTTCCGAAATCGTGGACAGATGCAAATAATCCCCTGACCAGCCTCTCAGAATTTTCCCTCACAGAAAGATTACATATAATCAGCTTAACTTAAAACCGAAATACGGTGCTTTTACTGCAAAGTGAAAGTCTCTGCACATGGGCACACACCAAAATAAGTAGCTGAGGGAAATGAAACCTATTTCACTATCTTATGCCCATTCTGAGTGTAAATAAGCACTAACAAGCTGGGAGCATCACCCTATGTAATAATCTTCGGCCTTTACCCAGTGTGAACAGTGGTGGCTGGAACTGTCGGAGAGAGAGGCTGTACACTGTTACTGGCCGAGCAGGCTTGGCTTCGACTGCTTCTCCTCTCTTCATCAGAGTTGATAGCCTTTCTCCATCCTTCTTCAAAGCAGAATAGCTGATCAGATAGAGCATGAAAATGTGTGTCATATGGTTGTAATAGAACAAGCTTCCCATCCACCAGATCCTGTTAATATTGTACTACAGTAGAGTACATTTTACCCTTCTAATCCTCTCCAAGTGCTCACAAAAAAAACAAACAACCTAGTAAGTGCTTCTGAAATCTCTTAAGACACAGAATCATCTCATTTGCCAGTAGCTACGTAAACTGGAAAACAAGAGATGGTCTTGTATTTATCTCTTGCTGTACAGATTTTAAAATGTTTCATCACTCAATTCGTAGTTTATGAAAAGAAAGGGTTTCTAGTAAGGGATACAACACTTGTAGCTGCCTCTAACACAGTGTCTCTCAGAAGGCTGCAGGGCATACTCTGTTTCAGTGTGATGTTGAGCTGAGCACTGGGAGCTGCTCAGGCAACTTGCGTCATTCTGCCTTGCACCTTTCCTCATCTCACACCAGGTTCTTGCCTGAACAGCAACAGCCAAGTCATGCAGCCTTGTTCTAGGGTGTTCAGGGGACTGCTATAGAACCAAAAAAATTAATTTCACTGATTACATGAAACTTTATCCAAAGTTCCGACTTCAGTCTCGACAGAAAGGTGACCACAGAAACATCAAAAAAGGTCTTGCTCAAATTAGCAGAGGGTAGTCTGAAACAGGTCACGTGAAGCAGAACACCTGCTGAATTCCTGACCTTACAGTGCTTACACTGGAACCACAGTAACCGACCCATTGCAAATGCAAGGGAAAGCATGTTAGCTTAAATCACCATAAAAGCCATCTGTCACAAGCTAATTGCTTGCACACTGCCAGCTAGCATGGCTCACCTGACTAGAAAAAATTTGCTATGCTTCGGAAGCTCAGTCACTAATCACTCATTCATACTAAAGTTTTCCAAAAACTAATTCAAAGTCATTTAAGACACTTCCGCACAGATGTCAGTAAGCCTCCTCTTATCCCACAACTAAAATTAAAGACTCGGATCTTTGCTTTCCAACTGCAAGACAGGACAGAAGCCACCAAGCCCTGCAAACCTGTTTAAGACTGCCTTGCTACATTTACCATAAAAAACCCAGACTCCCGGTTACCATTTGTGATTGATGTTCAAATGGGCACGACCTGCAGTTGCAAATGTTCAACTGCTACGCCTGCCTTTCCTCTATCCTCTTGCCAAAATACATCTTTTTATTCCTGAGAGAGCTGACTTCTGTTGGCAAGAACCATCAGCAGAACACAACTGCCAAGAGTGCCTGAATATTGTGGAACTTACAGTGGAGGAACCTGCATTATGTCCCCTGTGAACTTTTGCAGCACATTTTCAAGATCTCCTTTTGTTACTTGGTCTGTGGAAAGAAAACAGTAAGTATGTTAGCACTGATTATCCACATGGCACTAACGGCATCAGTCACGTTCTGCAAACAGATACAAAGAAGAGGGCCCTCTTGTCTGAATTGGATTGGGTGAAAAACACCAAAGAGAAGAAATAAAAACCAGAATGTAGGTAGGAGTGCGAATTATCACAAAAAGGGTGGAACAAACTGTCCAAGGTGATTAAGACAGTCTGGACGCTTTCAGAAGGGCAGAAATCCCCATATACAGAGTTTTCTTTTGCAATTTCTCGCTCGTGGGACTGCAAATTCATTTTTCTTGGGAACTATGCAAAAACTACAAAATTTGCCCTGTTCTATTTTCTGCTAAAGAACCAAAAAGAATAAAATGCTCATATAACCTTGTCAATTTCTCTTTAAGAGTACCTAAGTAGGGGGAAAAATACAACTGATTATTATAGAACAAAAGCATCATGGTTGATTTTTTTTCCTAGTGAAGAAAAAGACTGCATCTGGAACAACACATCAAATTTCCATATCAAACAACTAACCTGCAAATGCACACCAGGGTATTGTTATATATTAAGTAAGGCAATTTTACTGAAGAAATCCTGTAAAAGAAAGATATCTGCTTTAGGCAATCTACTCTCTTTTAAGAGTACACATACACATCTGTCCCACTTTTATTAGAAGGCTATAACCTAAGTAGCTGATTGCATTGGTCCTTTGAAATACTATTCAATACAGATAACATTCATCTCTAATTTGTTTAGAGAGTACAAACATAAGATCTGTAATCACAATGCACTTCAGTGCATTTTTATTGTCTAGGACTTGACTAGTCCTGTTTTTCTTAAGTTATATTAAATTAGTATCACCTTATTAAGCCAACAGCATCCTGGAACATAAACCAACCAAATTTATTTATTGAGCCTTCACTATGTTCTGGAACAGAGCTTTACCTGCAAACTTTACAAAGAGAGATGTACTTCATGCTTTAAGTAAAAAAAGGAGAGGTTTCTTTACACAGCAGCTTTGGAAGACGGCAATGTGGTACCTCACTTTTGCAAAGCCCACTTTGCAGCCTCAAGAGCTGATGCTGTCCCTAGGCCCCAGCATCTGTCTCAAGAAGCGTCATTAGCAGCAAGGTTGCAAGGCACAAGTGTCGGTCAGGGATGCTGAGAGACCAATGTACATCAGAATACGGGGTACAAACAACAAAACTGATTGTATAGTAAGGCTGGATCTTCTTATGTGGTTATTTCAATCTGTTTGTATTACTTTAGTCTAGCAACGTATCACAACAAAACTACATGGTGGAAGGTTAGCGTGACCCAGCTCTATGCCAGTGATCCTGGCAGCCTTCTTGTGAACCCCAGGTTTCTTCAGGCTAGAATTTAGTATTTGAGATTTAAGCCTAAGTGTCACTTGGGGTTCTCTTTCAGTTTTCACCCTGTAAACTGCTTTTGTGGCTAGGGCATTTAATGAGACACCCGAGTTCAGTTCCTGATCTCATCTCATATTCCCTGATTGAAAGGTTACATCTAGCCTCTGTGGAAATCACTTATGCTATAAGGCAATCTCCACCTCAGGAAAAAAAAAAATTCCCCGTATGAAGAATGATGTAGTAAGTCATTAACAAACAAAGTTGTATGGTGTGTTATCAAAGTAAATATTTACAACTGAGTTTGCTAAGATCTAGAATAAATCGTATTTGTCTTCTGGGATACATCGTGGCACAAGCTGGCTAGTATTACATTCTGAAAACCTAAAACCATGTGCTGTCCTTTCTTTTCTTTTTTTTTCCCAGCATGCACTGCCTTTGTTAATGGACTGTATTGGATTCTTGCCCTCTCTGAGAACAACACACAAGCTGGTGGAGCTTTCATCCAGCTTTCAGTCATAAAGAATGCACCATTAGTCTCATCCCAAACAAACAGTTTCACTATGTCTGAACTCTGTATTGTCCCAGGAATCAGTGTGGACTCACGGCTCTGCAGGGCAGCACAGCCCACACTGGGAACCAGCTCCTTCACCACCTTTCAGCTCCCACAGCCAATAAACCCATAGCGTATGTAGTGGGGAATGCAGCCCTGCTGCCCTGAAGGACTGTTTCCCTTCAGGTCCTCAGCCCACCCATCGCCAGGACTGGGTTTAGCAGGTTCACAGCTTGTGTGTTCAGCAAGTTCAGGGCACCGTTTGGAGGCAACCCTTCATCAAGCATGAAATATGATCACATCCATACCGGCTAATTAGCGTCAACAGTCCCAAAACTTTCTCCATTTGAATTCCCTTCTCCACTCCCCTTGCTCCCAAGTGTTAGCCTATTCCTCTTCCAATATCCTCACCACACATACCAAATATCCCCATCTGCTATGACGTGGGCCATGAGTTTTTGCTAGAAGCCGGGCTTTAACTGCAGCTCTGCGTCCTTCCAGGGAGGGGGGTGGAGGCTGCCACCCTGTTTCACAATAAGGATTGCTGAGGTTCGGCGCGTGGGATAATTGCATCCAGTCCCCAGGAATAGCGGCAGCTTTAGCTTAGAACAAAATGATGGTACCTGCGCTGTGAGTACGCTATTTAGAATACATTCAATTCAACACTGTTTTCTAAATGTCTTCCTAAGCCCTTGGACCAACAGTGGGGTTATGTGATGTCTGCACAGGCCATCTGTCTTCCTGTGAACTATTCCTTACAATTCTATCAGCGTCTCAAAGCACCCCAAACTTCAGTTCTCGAATGCGTTTAGAAAACATTGAAAATGATCCTGTTAGCTTCCAACACGACAATTTTAAAGAACAGTTGTGCTTCTGTATACTGGTGGCTGTTGATTGATTTTCATGCTCTAATCATAAAGGAAGTTAATTAGTTACCAAACCAAAAGGTGCCAGTTGTGCCACAACCTCAAGAAGCCTCAACTGAAGGGTGACACTGCCCTGTGCTCGTTAACAAACCACCAAAACAGAACACAAGAATTAACCATGACAGCCCGAAAGAACTATAGCAGATGATCTCGACTCAACCCAGCCCAGCACAAATTACTTGCAAACAGACAAGCAGAATGCTGAAAAGACTACTTTTTTCGAATTATTCAGGTAGCTATATTAAACATGGATTTCAGCATAATCAGCAGAGACCTACAGAAAATCACCGTGAATGTTGGTCTCCGTGTCTGGATATAGTCTGTTGGCAGCTGGGAGGAAGGGGGTTTCAGAATGCACATTCCTGTGCATAGTTACAAACATTAAAAAAGGGCAACAAACATTAACATTCTCCAGAAAGCATCAGAGGAACGTTAAACGCTACCTGCTTCCAAAGTCAGCATCTGATAGCCGGGGAGCACTATGAAACCATAACCTAATTTCATGTGGAAATGCAAACTCATCCATTAAGAAACAAACTAAAAATTGTGTGAAGTTCAGGGGGGATTAAACCCAAGGAGCAATCCGTACAGCCTTTCATTGCGACTAACTGTAATACACAACAGTTTGTTTTCTAAACTGCTGTCTAGGGACACTTTGAGGACTAAAATATAACACTTGCTTATAGTTAATATAGCAGGCAACTTTCTGCAGGCACTTTCCTCTTGTGGTCCAGTGAAGGCATTCAAGAAGAGTATTATATATCTTGCAAGCTGTTTTAGTGCCCTTTCTCTGCACAAAGGCCCAATCCTGACTGCTGCTGGCACTGCAGGATTTGTATTCCCTAGCAGATGCTCTCCTTCTCCCAGGATCCTTGTAGGTGTCAAAGGGAAGCTGAAGTTCAGCTCAAATATGTGGTTTGCCTGTTCTTGGAGTACCAGTTAGGGTTAGGGATTAGGGATGGTGGGCTGTTTGGAGAATGCTGCAGAAAACCTAGCTGCTTTGGAGAAGACACTGGAAAAGATGAGAAAAACCTGCTTTATTAGAAGAGGAGGAAGGAAGAAAATACAAAATACGTAGGTAGCATGGAGAAAAAGGAGGAGCATGCGTGTTCTCTCTTTCGTCTTTCTGAAGAATTCAAATCCGACTGATCGACATCAACATGGAAACAACTGAGACCAATTTCACGAGCATTTCTTTCAGCTGTCAGCTTCAGCAAAAGGAAACTTTGTCCAGCACTCAAAAATGCACTGCCCCAGTAATGCCAATACTGCTCTTCGTGAGACTGCATGATGAACTGGATCATGCAACTGATCTCAGTTTAAAAAGATAAGCAACTCAAAAAATATGGGGTACTTTTAACCCAAATCAGTTCCCCAAACACACAGTCTAAGAGAAGGGTAAACCACCGTAACAGAGGTGGGAACTACTGTAACAAGAGCTGCCAGCGAAAGAAATATGCATGAATACAACACCCTCAATTCTGTCTGCAGTAAACAATACAAAATAAAAGCGTAAAACTACTGTTTCAAGAAACAGGTAATTTTTAAAAAAGTTCACTGACCATGGCAGTTGCACCTACTTGAAATGATATTTCACAGTTTATATATAATCAAGTACCTACAATGAACAGTACTCATCACAGAACCACCACAACAGTTCACTTTGAGGGATATACAAAAAAAAAACAAGGAAGTTTTCTCTCCAACCATCATGCCAGCTGGCAACTCCAACACCATGTGGATGTTCAGTCCTTCAGAAGCTTAGAGAGAGACTTAGAACTTGATCCTAAAGCAGACTCAAATGATCCAACATCTCTGAATAACATTACCTAGTAAATAGTACTATTTGGTATAATCCATCAAGTTAATGCGGACAAGAAACTCACACTTCCCTGCCTCGTGCAAAAAAGAAAAACTGCAAAAGAAAGGACACTGGGGGCGAGGGGTGGAATCCAGGCTACATTTTTCATCACGCCGTTAAAAAAAAAAAAAAAAAAATTTACTTCAGGTACCTATTACCAGGTACCACAGTGTGGGACCTTAAGAGTTGTTAAGCAAGCAGTTACCTAATCCGCTCCTTTTTTTTTTCCCCAGGTTGTGAGAGAACTAATGGCAAGTACATTTGCTGTGTTCCTGGTTAGTCCTACATTGTTTCTAAGATGCCCTGGGTATTGTGGCATATCCACTCCAACACAGTCACAGTCAGGATTAATTCTGAAGCTTTAATCTCTTGCACTGTGCTCTGTGGGTCAGAAAAGTTCATTTATTAAAGTTGCCAGGACACAGACTGCAAGCAATAGTAAGCTTTGGTAGGTGAACATGCGTAGAAAGTAGTTTATGCTGGCCTCATTTTATGTTGAGCAGTCTGTAGTTGAAGGGGCATCCTAGAGGGAAGATCTAAGTACTTTATTCCTCCACTGGCCTTGAAGGGTGTTATTAAAAGAGCGCTCATGGGACTACACATTGAAAGAGGAAAATTTTACTGGACACAGCACATCATTTATCAGCCTGTCAAAGATTTAAAATGACACAGTCCTGCCCAATTCTATTTTCTCCCTCCTAACCTAATGCCTGGTTGGGTTTTTTCAACAGAAATGAACACTTGCACTGGACATCATTGCATGAAGCTGGTCTGAATTATATAAGCACTGAAGTTGAAGATGAAATAATATCAGTTTGATTTCACATTTAAATTTAATTCACAGAGTCCCAAACATCCCTTCTGCTTTTCTGTGATAGAGACCATTTATGCCTTCAAATTACATCAAGTACGTACATACATTTACGCTTACCATAAGGTTTTTCTTCCGTTACTTTTCCTGTAGCATCTAATGTATCAGTAGCTTTGCCCAGTAGTCCAATGGCAGTGTACTTCTGGGAAGGAAAAAGAGAAATTAGTGAGTCAGGTCCTCAAGGTTGTTTCTTTTTTGGGTTTTGGTTTGGTTTTTTTTTTTTTAATAAAGACTGCAAGTACCAAGTACTTCAAACCAGGACAGGAAGAACACTATCTGAATAATCAATCCTGCAACTTTGGGAAAGCAAAAGTAAAGATTAAAAGATATGGAACTAAATGAAAATTAAATCCTGCATCACATGCACCTCTGATTTCAGTTTTAGAAACCCCAGGAAGAAGCAACAGGAAATCTAATTTTTACTATAAATACATCAATACCATAAAGAAAATAATAGGGTGGTAAAGTCAAAAACTACATGGGGTGTCATATGTCATTGTTGAAGCAAGGAACATACACATTTTTTCTGTTCCTTCACAATTTAAAAAAAAAAAACAAAAAAGACACAAAGACCTTTATTTCTGAAGGCAAAGCACCCACTTCCAAGGCAAAGCCTTACAAGTTTTGCCATGAAACGTAGTGATATGCAATAGCCTAAAGCTGAAGTTTTGAACGTACAGAATCTGGTAAAGACCATGTGACCAGTACAAGGAGTGCAAGGCCACTGAGTGACATCTCTGCTCATCATGGGTTCTCCAAATATTTCTGTTTCAGGGCTTTTCTTTACACAGTTCTCCAAAGAATTTTTCAGTGTATGTTTTTGTAGATTGCAAGAAAGAATTAACCTGTTCCCATGCCAGTAGCTCTTGTCCTCACTGTGTTTCACCTGATGTCCATCTTTTCCACCTTCTCACCCTAAGTACTGCCAGGCTGTGGGGCATACAGCAGAATTTGCTGAAGCTGATAGAAGGCTTCCCACAAACCAGCTGCCCCATGTCTTTTCACAAGGCTGCCAACACAGGAAGACTCACCCTGTAACATGAGTTTGGGTCAAGTTTGGAGATACCTTCAGGTATCAAAATCTGCGGTTTGACCCACTGCCTATCCCATCCCATTCCATTCTATCTTATTTCCCTCAATCCTATGTTAAGTCCATGGTCCTTCAAAGTAAAGTCTGGGAGAGAAAAATCAAGGCTTTCCACACACCTAATTCGCAGTAAGGCCCCCATGAACTTACTCCCAGCTAAGGTAATACAAATTTGAACCAAGTTGTAAATGGATGTATCTTCTAGAAGGTAGCTGACCAAATTCTGCTGGAACACATCCAAACAGATATAAGCACTAACATTTTACTCTTTGATGCAATGCATCCTTTTTCATGTACTTGTGAAGTACAAACAAGCTCAAGTAATAATAGTGTAGGCATACAAATCACACCTACAAAATAGGACTACTAAGACATGCCTTGATTTTGTTCCATGTGACAACCTGCCACTTGAATGTATTTCTTCAAGCAACTGCCACGAAATGGAAGCAGCAGGACAAAAGGCAGTGCAGACTTTAATATAAAAATAACTGTATTCTTTGCTTATCACATTAAGGCTACCTTTTTCCTAAATACTGCAGATGTCTGAATGCCCTGACAACTCTGCAAAATTAGGCATTTTAAAATCAAATTCTTGAAGTTTACACACTTTTGGAACACACAGAAAAGAAATTAAAGGAAGAATGGCTGCCCCACAACAAATGTTTAAATAAACTTTGAAGTATATTATCTGCTTTTAGGACCATAAAATTGCCTGCTTTCCAAGACAATTAATGATCTAGTTCTTAACATTTAATAGCGTAGCTAGGAAGATACACTATTCAGCAACTATTCTAGAGGTTAATAAAAACATGTGAACTGATCTTCATAATCCTAGCACTGCAATGACCTTAGCAGTTCAGTAAACTCTAAATCTGAAAGTTTGAGACTTCACACACTGTCTTCAGACGTTTCCAAATCCTAGTACTGACACTACTTCAGTTTGAATTACTTTCTTCCTCTTAATTCTGGTTTTGGCCATCTTGCTTCAGGCTGTCTGTTACAATAATATGTTATATTTGACCTCCCAGCAACGGAGAGATAGTATTATCTGTTTTATATGTAAACACAAACTATGAACAATACAATCCAAATCTTGACACTTGACTTCCCCTTTAATTTCTGTAAAAAAGGGAAAAAAGCCATCTGATTTGTAAAAAGAGCATCCTTAAAAATTAGTCACAAATCCCCATTCCTTACAGGCAACTTTAAAGAGACACAAAAGACTCAAGCCAGCAATGCAATAATCCACAAAGAAGGTTATAACAGGTCAGGAAATTAAGAATTACAGTTGGTTTATGATCAGTCTCTGGAGTGCCCTTGGGTATCTACAATTATATATCATAATTCTTACTAGCAACTTAATAGGGTTTACTTCCCCTTTGTTACTGCGCAGGACCTGGAGCTCGTAGAAGATAACATGAGAGTCCAGACCGAATCTATTGTTCCTCTTGTGTCAAAATTCAGCATTAACTCTCTTTAGACTAACTCTCAGTGCCCTCAGAAGCGCCCAATGGATTCTGACTCACTTAATAAGTCTTTGGTGACCTTTTCTCACCTGTGTTGGCAATCATTTATTTCTTCCAGTTGTCTAAAATACATCTAGGGGCATTCTTCCTGTACTCTTAAATTACAAATCACTGCAGCAACACAGACAGCAACTGCTCACGACCACGCTGCCTTCAACCCACTCAACCTGAAACAAAAAAAGCAAAGCAGTAGGTGTTGCAGGCAATGGAAAAGCCTAGCAAGTGCAGACTGTGACAGGAAACGTCCCTATATCAGCAGCTCATCAGAGAACTCTCTGCCAATCAATAGCCTCTACGTCCTTGTCCCCTACTCATGTCCAGAGGCCAGGACCCAAAGCATTTGAAGATAAAAGCAGCACCTCAGCTTCCCTATGGGATTCTCCGCAACATGCAAGTAGAGCACGTTAAAAGCTATGATCAAGCATTCCCAGTCACAACTTGCAGCCACTGCCGCATCATGCATCAATTCCAACTTCTAATGGTGGTCTGCATGATCCCAAAGCAGAGCCTCACAATTGCACCACAGTACAAAAACACACAGGCAGACAGACTTTCCCCAAACTATCCTGCATCAGGGAATGGCTACGTCTCTCAGCCGTCTAGAAAACCATTTTCTTGATGTTATGGCAACTGAAACAAAAGGCAGCAAAGTGATCAGAAGCCCTCAAGTACAGGCAAGTCATTCACACTAGTGAGGAGATAGCCTTAAAACGCTTCACAGGGACAAAGCACTGCACTCTGTCAGTGATGTAACGTGAAAACTCTGTCACACAAACTGGGAGACATAGTAGATGTTACCTCAACAAGAGCAGAAAGACAGGGAAGCGCCCCAGCAGCCACACATCTACTACCATGCCCATGACTAGAAAGAAACATGCCATAAAAGCCAGGACTGCATAAAGAACAGGATGACAGGAACCTCTAAGAAACAACAAATTACAAACCCTCTAATAAATCTGACGGATCTCGGGAAGTGGAATTTTGAGAGTCACCACAGAGCATAGTCAAATTCTCACAAACAATAAACCACACGATGCTTACAATAATATTTTAGTAAGAGAATAGTTATAATTTGGCTTTTTCATTTCATACCCAATTTCAGAGAAATCCTTATACTAATACGGAAAAGGAAAGTATATCCATAAAAAGAGTGAGAAAAAGGCAAGACTGTATCAGTATATATATTTAACTGTGAAAGGAGGAAGAGGAGGAGGAGGAGGAAGAAGAATCCTCTCCCATTAGAGGGGCTGTACAGCCAGCATAGCTACTAGCTGCACAACCCACCCGGGGGGGGGTTCCTGGAGGCTGAAGCCCCTGGGCTGACTGCCAAGCATGTCTGCCCCACTTATCGGTGCAAATGCCAGACAGACCACGGCACGGAGCCTCTCAGTTTTAACTGTTAATATATCAAAGTTTTATTTGGAAAGAAGCCAGAGACTTGAAATCTTAAATTACAACGTGTTTTAAAAGCTTTTTCAAACATGGAGAAGCAACACTTTGGAAGAGCTAGACAGAAACGCAAGTAATTATGAAATAAGGTCACTAGTAGCTGTCAGGAAGATTTTAAGATGGCTCCCACTTCAAGAATTTCCCAGGCAAGCAAGCTCTCTGGGAGAGGCAGTTCATAACAGTTCATCCAAGGATGACCCATTTTCTAATCACAGCAGCAACTGAACACAGAAGTGTAAAAGGAAAATAAATAAATAAAGGCTACAGTCCCCTGTGAAAGAGACTAAAAGCTGGGAAAGAGAAGCCATATTCGATAGGAACAGAAAGTCAATTTATGTAAACTGATGTCTGTGTGTGGCTGACAAGTTTGAGGGAACATAAAACAAAACAAACAAACACTAAAAAACACCAGCTTTAGAGAATCTGAAGGAAACTGGAGTGAGCAAACAGCAGGCAAGCACTGACCAGAATTAGTGCTCCTGTGCCTGACCCCTTCAGTCTGCACGCCTGGTACAAGCACTTACATTTTTGTAGACCTTTGGCCACTGAGATAGCGAAGAGGCCTTAAACTCTCAGTTTTACAGTGACATTCAGTTTGTGCCTAATGATTTCTAAAGCACAACTGAGGTGCTCTGGATTTAATGTTTACATAACTTATATTTGCTGTTTGTATAACATTAGCAACTACCACTGGTTTCCAGTATGCTAATAATCCACCAAACCAGAGGAGTACATGAGGTAGACAAATAAGCTAGAAAAAAATCCCCGAGGGTTGCCATAGTTTCAATTATTTTCCAAAACAAAGCACTCTCACTAAGCAGATTCCAATATATTAAAAACACAGAGCCCTAATCTCTTAAAAGCAGGTTGCACAGAGGCAAAATAGACTGCAGGATGAGGGAGGAGCTCCGTATTTTACAACAGAGCAAATTCAAAGTTATCAAACACCAAACATGTCCCCTTAATATACACAAACATTACAACTTCTCTACCACCCATTTTTTAGCCCTAAAAGAAAAAGCTGACTATGTGCTAAGCCTGCACTAAATTTTATTTACAGCTAGATACTGTAATTGTACTGTCATTGCTGAAGAACTATCTGATCTTTACTCTTGGACTAACAGGATTTTCTGACCCCTTATGTCAGCTTATTTAAAAAGTTCAAACATATGGGGTGACTAGATTTTCAATGTGAAGGAATAAAACCACCTGTGGCAGGGGAATCCACAGAAGATACTTTTATCTGTATTTCAGAGAAGCCTTAAGGTGGTGGCTAAAAACTGTAGTAAGTTTAAATTTTGGTGTTAAAGGGAGGGCAGGAAAGAGGATGGGAGGGGGAACAATCCCAACAGTAACAGGAACGGTAGGTCACCCAAGACAGCACCACGGCCACATGTCACTTATAGACACAACACAGGCTCACAACACCCAAGAGGGGATGCAGGCTAATGTGCAAAAGTGGCTGCTTGTAATCCATGGTCTCTTTATGAGCGTCCCTTCTGACTCTTGCTGTCTGTGGAAACCTATCACACTCAGCGAAATCTGAAGTTGGCTCTTAAATTTCATCTTCAGCTTCAATACTTGATCCTTACCTGTTTCCTCATTCCATCTTCTAGCAACTACATCACAGACTATACAAAATAAACAAAGACAACCTTCAGTTTCAATCTGAGAAGCAGAGTTTTAAGGAAAGTCATAATTCTCTGCCCAGAAATAGAAGACAGTCCTTCCAGAGGGACAAGGCTTCATAGGTACATACAAATGCACAGATAAAATTGAATGCATGGAAGCCTTTAGGTGAATTCAATGACACTGCTAAAGCCAAGATGTAGTAAATTCTAAAAGGCAGTGCTAATAAGAGCTTCTCCAAATTACTAGAAAGGAACACTGTAGAAAACAATGCAGAATGGCTAGTTTAGATCTGTTAACATTTTTTCCCCTGTATTTTTTTTAAGAAAGAGAATAAAGTCTTGCCACGTTGTCATGCTTTTTTTTTTAATGAATGCAAGCAAGAACTGTACATGTAGCACAGATATATACACAATTATAGAAAGGTAAAGAGGGAGGAAGGTGACACTGACCTCGTGAATGGAAGAACAGAAAAATCACATTGGAGCACGCTCTCAAAATATTCTGCGTTTGTTTGAGAAAAGAGCTTCTGCAGCACAATAGGTGCAGTCTCCTCAAGATTTTCAACAGTTTTTTAAAAGTGTGAATATTAATAGAGCATGAAGCTCAGCTATTAATAGATTAGGCCTCTGGGGTGAGCATAAAAGAGACTTGAGCAATACAGAGCATGTGAAGCCAGCCTACTAATGGTACCACTGCAGGAAAGTGTTTATCTATACCATTTAACAGCTTCTTCTACCGCTTTGTTTTGGGGATACCGTGCAGGGCAGGGAAGAGTAGATATTCAAATCAGCCTCTTCTCTTCTCATGATTTGTTACCAAAAAAGTGAGTCAAAAAGTGTATCGTAAATTTTCCAGTAACAGGTAATTAAGGATGTCAACAGTGTAAGGGGCACATTTAAGATCATTTTATCCAGCTAACGTTTTAGCCCTTCCAGATTCCTGCCACCTCCACTGTGCAGGCTTAACGTTCTTTCAGTTCATCTTGTTTTGTACAGACACCACTTCGAGTTTTGATAACACCTTCTACACATTCTCAAAACACATCAAAACCAACATCATTCATGCATTTTCCCAGCCTTCCTTTTATATAACCATTTTCCTTCTGACAAAAATAAGGAAGACAACCATACTTTCATAAACTGACATTGATCTCTATTTAATATCTTGAGGCATTCAAGGAGCAAGACATTCATTGTCATTAACGTAAAATAATACACACAGGATAGAAATCAATGCTAAGTTTGCATAAAAAACAATGGGTCTGTGAACCAACCTTCTCTGCTCTGGAAAGAGGTTGTGGAATTACAATAGAAAGTTCTGGTTCTGTGAAAACTTTCTCAGGTGTCAGTAGCGGTTAAAAAAAATAGCAAAACTATTATAGCGGTACTTGGATATAGCTGTGACAGACTACAGACATAAGTAGGGCAAGTTTTATTAATAGACGTGACATCTTTGCACTGTATTGTGCAAACATACAAGAAGTATTCCTTGAATGTTTGCACAATACTGTAACAAAGACCATGTAACAGAAGTGTCAAGACTTCTCTGCCCTATATGTGTATTTCAGGAATGTAATATACTTCATCTAATGCACAAAATGGCAACTAAGTAGGTGAAGTTAAGCAACCACTGCACGTCAGGAAGAATTCACCTAGCCAGTCTACAAGGGCTGAAACACATCCATCTGCCCATGGGTTAACATCTCTCATAAAACAATCACTCCATCTCCGATCTGCCAGTCCTGTTCCTCAAGGGAAACCCATAAAACACCTTTCAAAACAAGCCTGGGAACTAAAATTCATAACTCCACTGGGTTCAGAAAAAAAACATGGGCTCAATAGAGATACTGGATTTATGGCACTCTATAACATTACCTCACACTAACCCCTTCACATGCCACAATGTATAATCTAGCAGGCTCTCTCTTTCCCCTAGGAGATAACCTTATCATCTCTTTCTTTCCTCTCCTACCTCCCTTGTAAGGAAACAATAATTTCTTTGGGCTTGAACAAAGTAATGACATTTTGTGTAGCTACAATCCATTTTGCTTAAATGAGGAGGTCACATACTGCACTCTTTTTTTGTTAACTCTCCCATTTCAATAGAAATGGAACCAGAAACTCAGTCGGACCCTTGGTTATTGTGGATGGGATACCATAAACAAGGAGGTGTGAGAATGTAAAAGGGCATGAACCACAGAGTGAAAAATGAGAAGGTGTTGCAGATGAAAAATTTCCTAGGGGAAGAGTTAAAGAGCAAACAAACCACTTTTACGTGGATTTCTCCAAGACAAATATAGGCAGTAGGACGTGATAATAGTGCAGTTTGGAAGAAAATGCCCAACTACAACCACAGATGAACACAAGCAAGATGGGATCTGAGGAATCATCAAGCAAGCAGGAACAACCCCCCTCGCCTTGTGCTGGAAGACTGGCTGATCGGTCACGAAAAAACCCTGCTACCCCACATAGGAGATAAATTGTTTTCTTACTCTATTTTATTAAAGCAGGTAATGAAATGTAGCCCATCTGCATGGAACAGTCTGGGGGTCTTACCTATAACTGCTTGCCCATCCAGAATTGTTGGTGTAACACACTCACAAGCATTAACTACTTTTCCTTTCAGAAATGGTCCAAAAGATACCTACTTCACTAAACTCTAAACAAACCTGAAATACACTTATTTTTAAAATCCATGGCTTCTATTTTAGGCCTGAGAGAGGGCTTATCCAAATGCCTAGTTTTGCATAATATACCAATCAGTCTAACAAAAGTATGACCATTACCCACAAATCTTACCCTTCCAAGAGAATGCTAAAATTATCAGACTATGAAAAAGAAAACAGAACACAACACTAATGCACTCCATGAATAAGTAGCTTTGGTTTTACTAGCTCCAAAAGAAAGCAAGATGAAGCAAAGAGCTCAGCTGGGGATACTGTAAAGAAATTTTTAATATTAAAAGCAAGTGCATACAGCACCAGAAAGATCCTTCACAACAAAAGTCAAATCAATTTTCTTGCACTCGTAACTCAAATATATGAACTGGAGCACTGTCTGTTTCTGAAATACGTTTGAAAAAACAAACAAACAAAAAAAACCCAAAAAAACCCCAACCCAATACCACTGCAAGGCTATTTAAAAAGAAAATTAGGATCTCCAAAGAAATAGTGCTTACACCATCATGGTGTGCATGTTAATGTGCAAACACAGAAATGTTGGCAGAAGAATAGAGGTCTCTGAGATGCTGAGTTCTTATAAGCCTCCTGAAAATAGACAGATAGAGGAAATAAACCTATTACAGCTTCCACTATGAAAAAGGCTCCAGAGGGAGCCCCACTGTATTACTGGATACCAAAGTGTCCACATGGGGCTCTGGTGTCTAACGAGCTGTAAACAAACGAAGTCACAAGACAAGGCTTCATTAGTTCTGCTCCTTACAGAACTACTAGATGTGCTTCTTAATGCATTATTAATTCATTGAACTCATTGCCAAAAGATGGAAGCTAAGAACTTAATTCAAAAAAAATTAATTCAGGGAGAAAGCTACCTACCTTTATGTTTGAGAAGTTAAGGGATACAAATGAAAGCCTAATTTTTAGGACAGTAAGATAATGACAGGAGGTAAAGAAACAACCTTCTTTATGGACATTTTGTTCCGCAGCATCTGTTGTCAACCCTCTAGAGAAACAATTTTGCAATATACAAACTGTAATCCCAGAATCACGCTGCAAGAAGTAACTTACATGTCTCTCAGAAATTCTCTTATGTGATTTGAACCACTTCCTGCTCAGGCAAGCCCTTCTCTCACACAATACAAGTGTGACTGGCAAGTTTTGAGACCTGGTCACGGAACTAGCACTCATTTTCCATCCAGCATTCATAAGAACTCAAATTTTCCCAATTATAATAAATCACAGCTGTCACATTATTAGGTCACTGATGTATCTTCATTCTGCCCATAATCTCTTTTTCTCTTTCGAGTCCTTGTCATCGTTTGGAGTTTGGGCTTTACTTTGTCTAGTGATTTTTTTTTTTGATAGCATTTCATTCTGGAGAAGCCACAGCTTTCGAGATTAAATTTTCTATTTTAACTAGTCCCTGACCAAGCACTTGAGGTTTCAGATTGTATGTGGACCACAACAAGAAGTTGCATCCTCAGATGAAAACAATATATCCACGCTTTCTGCTCATTAAGAGGCAGTGATTTCAAGCAGTTTGATGAACGGCCAAGTTCTGGCTTCATTCACCCTAGTATGACTAAAATTCTCTCAGGGTGAACCCAGATGTTATCCCACTGAAAAATACACAAATTAAGCACAGAAGTCTGAAAATGTCAATTACCTTGTTTTATCCCACCTAAAAATAAAGGCTGGATGTCTTAGAAGACATCTCCTCCCAATGGAAAGTATTTGAATAATGAAGAATTTCATTGCTTACTGCTCTTCCCTTTTTTCTTCTCTGACGAGTCCCTGGTCGTTTCCCTCATTGCTTCTATGTAACAGCACATTCTGGTAGAATGGAGGTTTTAAAACAGGGTTACAGCTTTTGGAAACTGTGCTGCTAGCTAGCATTTCTAACCCATCTGCCCCCCCAAAAAATCACTTCTACACTGTGTTTGAGACAGACTGGTCACCCATTAAGACTGACTCCTTCAGAAGCAATTTACCATAATAAAAATTCTTCCATCCCCATCACATTAATTTTACTAGTGAAGCATTCTACTATCTTTATTTTGCAAACATGATAAAATTTCTCTCAAAGTAATGAATGCAATGCAAAAATTCCAAGCATGACCAAGTCCCAGTCCCAGAATGCAAGAAGGAAAAGTGATTCTCCTATGGAACATGTATTAAATGCTCAGTTTAAATTCCAGATCCAAGAGGATTCAGCTTCTCCCCCTCACTTGGAACATTTGAAAAAAAAAAAAGAAAGCAAACAAACAAAACCTAAGCCAGCTTGCATGTAATTTTATTTCTGGGTAAACATTAAGGATTCCACAAGAAATCTGGAACACTAAGTAGGTATTGCCCTTGGCTCACACTTCTATTTGTTTTGAGTTAATTCATAAGGAGGTCAAACCAATGGGTAACCAGATTTACACTGAAAGAGTAACACTCCTTGTATAATGTGTATGAGTTGCGAATCGAGTGATAATGTTCAGAGCTGCCACACAGAGTCAGGAACGTTTCACACAACGTTTGGGAAAAAATCAGAAATAGTCCAATCTCTGGCAGAGCCACCATATGGAGTTTACTGCAGTAACATACGTTTTGGCCACTCAGCATAGCTCTGTTGCCAACAATGGTAGACTGAACTATTTCTTTACAAGATATATGCCTATAACCAAACAGTAAATCCTAACCAGAGAAGCTTAGACAGTTCATCTGCATCTTTAGAGTAATAAACGGAATAAAAGAAAAGTATCACACTTCAACAAACACTTCAGCATCCCCGATGGTAAAGAAAGATGAAAGAAGAGTATAAACTCCTAGCACATGGCATAGGATGTAAAAAGATACTCAAACCTATTTAGACAGTCACGGATTACATTATGAGCCATTGTTGTCAGCGTGGTCAAAAAAACAAGTAGGCAGATATCTATGGCAGATCCTTCAACTTCCTTAAGCCTCTCAAACTATTGCATGCCTCATTTATTTAAATATAAATAGAAAACAGGAAAGCAGAGATAAGACAAGCTCCAAATGATGGCTCAGGACTGCAACGCCCCCTGGCACAGATGTTAGCTACCTCACACTCACCGCCACATCAGAACACACAGTTGCAGTGGAAGAGCTGGTCTACTGTAGGGATGTGGCTTTGCTTGCCTCTGTGAACCACAGAATCACAGACAGTTAAGGGTTGGAAGGGACCTCTAGAGATCATCTGGTCCAACCCTCCTGCCAGAGCAGGTCCATCTACAGCAGGTTGCACAGGATGGCGTCCAGGTGAGTTGGGAATGTCTCCAGAGTCGGAGACTCCACCATCTCTCTGGGAAGCCTATTCCAGTGCTCTGCCACCCTCAAAGGAAAGAAGTTCCTCCTCATGTTCAGATGGAACTTCCTATATTCAATTTTATACCCATTGCCCCTTGTCCTATCACTGGGTACCACTGAAAAAAGGCTGGCCCCCTCCCTTTAAGTATTTGTAAACATTGATGAGATCCCCCCTCAGTCTTCTCTAGAATAAAAAGACCCAACTCCCTCAACCTTTCCTCATCAGAAAGACGTTCCAGCCCCCTAATCATATTCATCGCCCTTCGCTGCACCCTCTCCAGCAGTTCCCTGCCTTTCTTAAACTGGGGAGCCCAGCACTGGACACAGGACTCCAGATGCGGCCCCACCAGGGCAGAGTAGAGGGGTAGGATGACCTCCCTCCACCTGCTGGCCACACTCCTCTTGATGCCTCCCGGGATGCCATTGGCCTTCTTGGCCACAAGGGCACATTGCTGGCTCAAAGTGGATCAAGCCCCCCACCCTACACCAATCTAAGGCCAGGGGAGAGCTGACAGATCTAGCTGAGGTAGCTTACCAGACTTCCCCCACTGCCCATTTCTCCTCTCTGTTCCCCTCCCTTCTCCCTCAGCAGCAGCTATAAGCCTTCTTGAGCTCTCTGGGGACAACGTTTGGATAGACAACACTCCTACTGGCTACAGGAGTTCACACTGAAGCTGACAAGGAACTTGTGCATACTCTCTTCTGCCAAAAAGGTTAAAACTACTTCATCTGTCACTGCTATCTCCACTGTCATCATCAGCTTAAGAGATACTCAATCGCTTCACGTGTTTTTAAATCAATAATTTTCAGCCATTTAGCTATGATGACTTAATTTAGCTGAAGTACGTCAATGCCTTTTTTTAACTTAAAAAGGTCTTCGAAAGGAGATGTCAGGTGGTAACTGCTTAACACTTTCACTGTAAATCCAGCTCCAGCTGCTTACTGCGTTTCAGATGCCTCTGAAATTTGGTCCTATAAACCAACTGTGAACCCATTACTGTCAGTGCAGAAACTGACGCTGACCACAGTCAGTTTTGGATCAGCCTCTACAGCTACATCTTTTTAACCTGGTTGTATTCTCTTCTGTCAAATTATTTTCCTTTGAGTTGAACTGAAGCTTGTCAATCAAATTCTACCTCAAGTTATCAGTTCAGCACCTGTAAAGAGCTTAAGACCAGAAGAGAATGGGAAAAACAACAGAATAAAAGGCATTAGAAAGGCTATCAATTTGCTGAGCCCGCTATTGACTTTGCCCGAGTACAAGATGAAATCTGGAAGGCTTAACTGATTTCTGCATCTGTCGTTCTTACCTGAACTTCCCATTTAAAAATAACAGCTAAAACCAAGGGATATTACTTGCAAAGAAGGAATCAACACTGGTAGACTATTCTTGGGAGTACACGCACTTGTTTGCGTACGTTAACACCTACAATCTGGAGTGTGCGCACCAAAGACATAGTACAACTAATGAAAAGCAGCAATGAACAAGACTGCTGTATGTCAAGGCTCCAGTCTGGATTATCTTATGCAGCCACAGGGCTTTTGTTACCTTTGGCTTCTTACACTTGCCTATCCACGCGTTTGCCGAGCACCCGACTACAGGAGCTGCAATCTGGAACGATAGCTACTATCACAAACGCAAAACACTCTTCATTCCAAAAGGTGCCTCATAAGGCCCCATGGTATTTAAGAAGAGAGAAAAGAAACAAAGACCATCTGTTATTGCAAGCTAAATAACAATTATGTTATCTACACGTAAGGAAAACGACCAAAAACTGAACCAGCACACACAATTACATCCTGAAAACATCACTTAGAGTGCCATCTTCATTATAGTTTTTCTCCATTTTTTTTTTTATTGAAAACAATAATTAGTATAGAAATCTTCCTGTGAAATAGGAATTCGGTCTTTATTAACATTTTGTAGAAAAAATAAGACAAACAAAGGTTTTAAAATAACTATTCTGGACGTGAAAGTCTTAATATCAAATTTAAATGCAAAAAGGAACTGAAGTACTCATTTAAACTAAATACGCAAGATGGTTGAGATATTTGTATCTTGATGCAGAAGAAAAAAACCCAAAACAAACAAGTAAAAAACGCACAAATACAAGTCATTTAGCACTCCTTACCTTGGAACCTGCCAACATAGTTCTCAGCATTTTTGTTCCTTTTCCAATACCAACCACTGCAAAGACAGAAGGAGAAATGCCACTTCAAAGACAACTCTGTAGTTCCCTTATTCAACACCATACATTACTAAATATTATGCCAGTCAGAAATACAACCTTCCATGCTCTGTTAGCATCTAGAGTCAATGCTTATGAAAAAGTATCTCTGATGTTCAAACAACACAAGACTAGTGAAAGGAAAAAAAGTCTAAAGCAGAAGATAAACAAGCTTCATCTACTGTTAAAATGCTTTAATTCAACCCCTAGATTTATTTACCTGTTAATCACCAAAGAAATGGATAGTTCAATTAACGCCGTCTTTGGCCTGATGAAGGCTATGGCTCACTAATAATGAATCTAGCCTTCACTGTAACTAAATAACGCTTTTAAAGGTTGATAGTGACCAAGAGTAACACAGCCAAGATAGTATAATGAAACTGTTTATCAGGCTTACAGCAAGGAAGCAAAATAATCAAAAGGTCCAATTGCCTCTGTCAAAAGTCTTTTATAATCAAACCCTTCTGTTATTGTGTACGTACAGACCAGCTTTTCAATCTTACACCAGCATTCTGTGAAACAACAGGCAGCTTTTCATAAAAGAAGCAGACGGCAAAAGAGCTCTACTTTATATTCTATTTTAAAGCTTTTTACAACAAGGTGCTTTCCTTGAATATGATTTTCTATTCATTTTCTCCACATACAGCAATCTAAAGAAACAATGACCACGAAACAATGACAACAGAAAGAAGATGGGAAACAATGAAAATTTTAGAAGGAAATTAGTTTCATGTACAACTTGTGGAATACGAAAGAGCTTATGTCCTTGATTTCGATAGAACTACAGGAGTTAAGGGAGCTTGCAGGAAGTCAGCTTTGTGTTAACCAGGAGCCAGTACCAAAGCATCAAAGCAGACAATCAACTTTTTTTTAAATAAACACATGTGCTTTACTGCTTCTCAGTCTCTACATTCTGAGACTCATCAGACTACTTCTTATTCTCGATTACTTCTCCTCTTGTTCCCGGGGGGTTTCAGTCACACGTGCCCTTGTGCTTGCGCTTTTGTGTTCCTTCAGTTCAGCCTGTTCCTGTCACATTCACCACAGAAAAGAGCTGCAATATGGCTGAGAAAAGGAGATAAGCACGTAGATAAAACTTTATAACTGAGCACTTTTCTTGCTATGTGATGACATCACTGACACTTCAACATAACTGCTGAGCTGAAATTTGCTGAAGAGCGTCAAGAGATCTAATAAAATAGTTTTAAAGAGACATTGAATGCTTTTGTGAACAAGACATTAACAATTTTCCCAATTAATCATCAGCTTGTGCAGCACATGTATTGTTGAAAGATGACATAAACTAACCTTGCCAGACTACCTAGAGCGTAACAACGTTTTCCTGAATATTTTACTTTTAATTTGCCAGCCTCTAAACCACTTCTAATACCTAATTCAGTTTCAAAAGAATTACCATCACTCACTCACCTCTGTCTTTTTATAAATGGCTTAGATTCTCCTAGGACAGAGGACCTCCAATCTTCCTTACGTAAGGTAGGGCACACATTACAGAGATGTGCTCTTTCTCAAAAGATGTAATCACAGTTCTCCTCAGAAACTTTACTGCTAGGTTTTAATTTTGATACTTTTTCATCTTTTCTTCTACTATTGCTTGAACCTGCATAGTTCATAACTGACAAGCAAAACAAGCAAAATAATTACAATTCCCATTGTACAGCAAGAAGCACTAAACTGGAACCACAGCTCTAGACAGATATTAAAAGAAGATACTAAGACTTGACTTACAATTCCTTGCTTCTTATATCTAAAACATGAGACCTAACAGCGAGAGGTAGAAGTCCCAGCTCCCACCACCTTCCAAATGCAAGAGAAGTCACAAAGGGGGACAGACAAAAGATTTTGCCTCTCAGACAGCAGTCAGTTGCTCCAGGCTCCTACCACTGTGGGGCCATCACATGCCACCTGGTCTCTAAGGCGCCTTTTACCCACACGCCATACATAGATCAGTGATCTCTGTCTCCAAGGTCCTTCCTCATCTACACTTGGTGTCAGTATGAAAAGAAATACAAAAGTATATTTTCTGATGAAAAGCACTGTCCAGTTATCTGCAGTACAACTGGTACACTAAGCAAGACTCTGTATCAGCTAGTTCCCATGAACACAGTTATAGATATGCAACACACAGATTTTGGGAAACAGCAGTATAGCTCAAGAAAGGTTAGAAGTTTCAGAAAATAAATGCTTCTATTAGGCTACTGTCCATAAGGAAAGAAAGGTTCCTGCCCCACCGCCAAAAAGCTGCACACATTTTCTCAATAAATTGTTTCTGCTGCATCCTCCCCCCTCTCCTAGTTATCCCATCTGAACTCACAAGAAATCTGGGCATGCTCCCTTTCCAACTCGTCTCCTGTTTTGTTCTTTCCGAAGTAGCTACCATTGATTTTTCTCTGTGTGTTTTGTATGGCAGTAGAATGAAAGATCCTGTGCCTTTTTTTAATCGATCCATAGCATATTAAGATGATGCACTTCTCTGTCTTTACTAAACACATCAAGCCCAAGTACTTTTTGTCATGCCACAGGAGCAGGCTTTGGAGACTGCTGGATATCAGAGAACAGTAGGAGAAGCAATTAAGAAGCATGAGTGATTTTTCTTTTCCTATGGATCAATGCTCCCACAATGAGCTCAAAGGGAACATCCACGTAAAAGCAAAAAGTCTGCTTCAGGAATACACAAGGTATTCTCTGCTGAGTGGTGACACAGTACAGGAAATTGGAACAAAACGAGTTTACTTCTAGCCCAAGAATGTTGCATTTCGCAGTGTTCATAGGTGTCAGAGAAATACAATTACCAGCCCATGGGCCTCTACTAGCAACAGCCTCAGCAAGTAACATCCCCTTGAAGCACAGCTCCCCCTGAGAAGACATTACATTGAAACTTGGTGGATTTACTTCCAGTGTATATTCATAGTTGCACCTGCTGATTTACAATACCAAAAAAGTATTGCTGTTATTTCTTCTAGCAAAATACAGCTACAAGGCTATCATTTAAGCAAGCTGTAGTTTGCGTATTACTTATCAACAAAACTATTGGTGACAGTGTATATGGGAATAATCCAGCCCAACAGTCACACCCACAGCTGAGTTTTCAAAACGAGCAATTGACAGATCCTGCTCTTTAGTAAAACAAAGAAATTCAATAAATGGATCGCTATCAAAATTAAAAGACAAAATTTCTTTGGTGACTCTTCTTTACTAAGCAAGAAAGGACAGGAAGCAAAAACAGCTTCCGTGCTAAGCATCAAGAAAAAAGCAGCAGCTGAATTGCTCTTTTACATCTTTCATCTGGGTAGTATTACAACACAAAAGGCTCCCTCAAAATCCCAGGAAATCATTAGGTTAAGAAAAAATACTTTAGAAAATTATGATGACTATAAATCCCCAGCTTAAGTAAAAAAAGCCATCAATTTCTGAGGTAATTTAGAATTCATTACACAAGAGTCTGTATTTTCATGTAGTAACCACCAAGTTATTTCAGGAGCTTAGAAGCAGAGGGAATATAGCCTTCTCTTAAGAAACACGTTATATGCATGTAAAAGTATATGCAGAGGAAATTTAACCTGGAATACTCTTCCACAGTAACTTGTCCTTCTGGCAAAACCACAAAGCCTGTCATGTGTATCCAAAATTGTTCCTCCACCTTTGATTTCACGTGGCCATGAAGACGTTTCCTGAAATCACTTTTGATGACGGTATTTATATTTTTCATTACCCAGAACTCCTGCGGCTGCACTGTCCAAAGTTCCACCATGTCCAATTTTCAAAACCTGATTTCTTTTGTTCCCATTTGTTTGCACACCAGCTTCTGCAAATAGAAATAGAAAGGAGGCATTATAGGACAGCCTTAGAACATAGGAAAAATAGCACAGATTTCCAGATTGCTAAAGGAGATAAAAATCAATTATTTAAACCATGAATTAGTAGTGCAGAAATTGCTGTACTGAATAAGACCAATGATTCATCTAGATTTACTCCCAACCTAAAAAAAAATTTCAAGATACTTTCACTTAGATTCTAATCAAGTCTTATGTACTGTTATAAACGGATGTTCAGAATATACTACTACAAAACTTGGTGAACAATTCACCTGTTAAGTTTCATTAATAAAGCGTGCAAGAACTAGCAGCAGAGTCCCTAAAATCATCTATTATACACAAATTTTATGCTACCTAATCTAAGTAATTCTTGTTTTATTTACTGTCACGTAACAGGCAGCATTTATGCGGCCCTATGGAAACTCTGCGATGGACTGAACGAGCTAACTGCTGCTTTCAAGCTCTCAGAGCACCTCAACCCACCATAATTCCTATGCAGCTGATGACTCCAGGAATTTTGCAGAGTCCAATGCCCCTTATTTATTAGTGTTAAATATGACAAACGCTCTAAGCTCCCTTACCTATTTCTATTATCTCTTCATTATACCTTTCACATCAGGGAACCAGACATGATCCAACTAAATCTCTTCCATACAAAGCTGAATTGAAATCAGTGCCTACGCTACCGTTCACTACAGAGTAAATCAGCCTAAATAAGCAACCACCAGTCTGAAAGGCTCTGTTCTCACTTCATCAGCAAGTGCCCAAAAGCCCAAATTAGATAACTAAGTCCCCCTATCCATTATAAAGAGTATCTAGGCCATAGTCCTGCACACCTTTGCAGAGATCACAGTTTTTCCCCCTAATATCTGACACCCAGGCTTCCCTGTATTCAGAAAAAGCTGTTTCTGCAGACTGCATGCCCAGGACTTTCAAACTCCTCGGAACACTGTGTTTTTCACTCAGTTGGTGATTTTTTTATTTTTTTCAATGGCAACAGGCAGTGGGACTGAAGCAGCACACCCTGCCATTGCTGTGCTGCAGAGATGCAGCTGACACCCATTCCAGCAGCTGTGCATGCTGTCCCTGGGACCCTGCTCCATAGCTCTCCAGGCAAGCTGGGATCCCCTGCATTGTGCACCACAGGACTGGAGCTTTCTGCTGGGGCAAATCATCCAAAATTCAAAACAAAGGCCCCATTCAAAACAAAGGCTCACATCACGCTGTACCTTTGGCGGTAACAGACGCCTGCCCCAAACAAGCAGGCATGCTTATGGCGCTGACTATGGCCCTCCAGCTCACCGTGCAGCGTTTACCAACGCACCGAGTCTTGCAGGGACCCAGCAATTCCACACAGCGAGCCAGAACGTACCCAGGAACAGCTCCGTTCCCCAAGCTGGGACACGCCATGACTGTGAACTAACACAAAGATAAAAGAAAAAAAAAAATCAAAAAATCAAAAAACCCAGTTCTTTAGTTTTCTGAATACTGAGAAAGAGGGTGCAGTGGCTTGACGGGGGTTGTGGTTCAGGCACCGCAGCGAACACACACGCACTGCTCCATGACGCCCACCCCACAGCCATGCCGGGGAGGCCCAAACGCTCGAGGGCAAAACGCGTGTTCGCTTCAGGCCGGGCTGCTCCTGCCCTGGGATGGCGGGCAGGGCCCACGCGCACTCCCCTGTCACAGGTTCCTCGCTTTACCACCAAAACACAAACCCCACCTCGGGTCTCCAGGCCCAACTCGGGGAGTCTGTGCCTCACCTCACCTCACCTCACCTCGCCTCGCCTCAGCTGGCCTGGCCTGGCCTGGCCCGGCCCGGCCTCCCCCGGCCCGCAGCCCGCATAGCTACCTGCCAGCAGCCTCTCCTTCAGGAGGTTGAGCACCCCGGCCGAGGTGGGCCCCTTGGGCTTGTACACGGCGAAGAGCCCGCTGAGAGAGAAGAGCTTCTCGGCGGACTTGCCGAGCACCACGCCGCCCGCCTCCTTGGCGGCCATGCTCCCGGCAGGCCCCGCCGAGCAGGGCAGCAACCCGCGCCCGCCTTCCGCCTCGCCCGCGGCCCGCTGGGAAGTGTAGTCCGCCGGGCCGTGGCGGCGGCGGGGAGGCCCTGAGGCGCTGAGGGGAGGCCGGCGGGCGGCAAGTCGGGCACCCCCCGCCTCCAGCCGGCTGCACGGGGGGAGCGGCCGGCCGGTGGCGGCGCCTCTGCCCAAAGGAGGTGGCTGTGGGTAGCTGCAGCCGGCCCAGGGCCGTGCGCGCTGCGGGCATGGCTGGGGAAGCTGGCTCAGCCCTGCCCGGCCCCTCGCCCGTCACAACCCCGGTCGTGGCACCTTCGCTGCCCACCCTGAAGGAATTATATTGGGCTGGCTGGCTGCCGGGTCCGTTGATCTGCCCGCCTTTGTACCGTATGGGAGGGGAAGGCAGGCTGCCGTCGGGACTCCCGCCTCCCAACAGGGGCACGGCTTGCGGGTTTTCAGCCCTGATTTGTACGCACTCACTTCTCTGACAACGCTCCCGAGGCGTTTTAAGCAAGCTCTGCTTGAGCAAGGCACTGAGAGCCTGGATGTTTCATCCGTGTATTTCATTTATTCATTTCTAAGAGCCTGCTGACGAAACCATGGAGACACTGTTAGGGGGTAATAAATACATGGCGAGCTAAGGGCTACGCACATTCCCAGTCCTTCCCAGAGCCTGAGAGAAGCAAATCTTCCTGCTGAAGTCAAGGGCTGTCTCCGCACACGGCAAGATCAAGATCCCTGTGTGGTTTTCCAGCCTGTTCCAGAGCCAGCAGCTCGCTCCGTGCCTGCTCACGCCTTCCCCAGCAGCCGCAGGGCGCCCAGAGCTGCCGGCGGCCACCACCGCCTCCCTGCAAGGGGTGATGGCTTCCCGCCGGCCAGCAGCAATGCCACCAGCCTCCCCTGCACGCCCCTCGTGCGCGTTGTTAATCGGGCACCTTACTTGCTTCGATCTCATCTCCATTGCTCATATCTCATCTACATCGCTGTAATCTGAGCAGGGAAATACTTGCCGTTGCCATAAGCTGTGAGGGTGGATTCCCTGGCGAGTGGTGCTGGTGGCCATCTGTCCAGGATGTGGAAGCGAGGTGCCAGAGTCCTTCTCCAGAAGGTAAAATGGCCAAGCCACACTTGGGTAGAAAGAAGGTCAGTGGGAAAATTGCTACTGATTTACATGCAGTTAAAATTTATACGGAGTTGTGGAAGGCGTGTTGTAAATGGCGATGGAGTTCTTGTTGCAGACATGGGTTAGTCAGGCTAACCATTTGAAAACTATTCTCACCAATTCCCTGCTAAAAAGAGCTTAAAAACAGATTTGTACAGACTCAAGCAAAGTAAGCCGGCTCAAGCAAAACTATTTAAACATGATTATTAAGAAATGGTGTTAGTAAGCTTCCAAGCAAGGAAATTGCAGCCCAAGGACTAAAACACAAACCTGTCGCACCGTCATCACCAGCAGTATCGCTGGGTCAGCAGACTGCTCTGAAAACATCGCGAAGGATCAGAGGGAGATTATGCAGAAGTGAGAGCTCCTCTCTTGGCGTAACGCAAAGAGCACCTCAGCTCTGCGTGTGGCAGATGGGGCCTGTGAAAAAACTCCCTGTAGTACCTTCTCAGGACTGATCTAAGCAGAGAACTGTCTAAAATGGTGTAATTAACCTATGACACAGGTGTGAAGCTGAAGGTCAGTGTCTGACACCCAGTACTGTTTCCACAAATTGCAGGTGTCTAAAGAAACTACCCCCTACTCTCGTTCTTGTACATCTCCCATACTTCTGCACCAGCAATTAAGACACAACGCTTCGTTATTGCAGCAGATGGAGTCTTTGGAAGGCTTAGAAAGAAGAGGTTTGCTTTGACTTCAGTGGGCATTGGATAAGGGCCCAGAATAAGAATTGTGAAAAACTATTAATTACTATCAGTATTTTAGTGAGCTAGAAGTGTACATAAATCACACATGGCTCTCTTCATGGGGCAAGGTTATTCAGTGTTCAAAATGGTGGGAATGTCGTACCAAACTGTTCATCTCAAAGGCATTATTTCAGATTTGCCTCATGTTTCTTGTGATTAAAAGTCATTACCATCTGCTCAGTAGCCTAGTTGAAATGAGATGTTTATCTCCAATGATTCCTAGCCAAGCCAGGATCCACAACAACCAAAAGCATGATTAGAGTTACTGACTTTATTTGCAACTGTAATAAAGGGGCTCAGTAAGTGGCTGAAAGGATGATGTTGCTTTATGTAGGGAACATGACAGGTCTAGTAGAGGCAGGCCAAATCCTCCACTCGGGTCACTGGAATTGCACAAAGTGATGCCTGGAGGATCTGGTGCAATTATGCTTTATAGAGAAGAGGTAATGGGTTGTAGCTGTTGTACATGCAAACGGCACATTGCACAAGCGGAGAAATCCGTTACTTTCTTGTGTAGAACAGAAATGCAAGATTTTTTTCTGCCTTCTCCAGAAAGATGCTCACTTCTTTGTGTGCTTTCCGACTGGCTTTTTCTGAGGTAATGCTCACAGACCACAATGCAGAAGAAAATGGTGCTGCATTACAGCTTTTAAAGTACATTCAGTAGCAACAGGCCATTTCTGTATTTGTGTTCACTTTATGATTCCAGCTTTATTGTCTGTATGCAAATCAGAGCAAATAACTGCAAGGTCAATCACGGCTCATGTTCTTCCTGTAAAAACAGAGTTGCAGCTGTTTGAAAGTTTAGGTCCTAGTCATGTAAACTGCTCCCTTGTCAGCTAGTGGAATTTTGTCTGTAATAGGAACTATCAAAGCCTGAAATAGATAGAATTTTTTTTCCTTTAACTGTTCCATCTGTTTGGATAATAAGGTGTAGATACAGATCTCTTCAACTTGCTAGTTCATTTGGTGCCGTTCAGATGGGAACGAAGCACATAATTCATTGTGTGAGTGGTTCTTCTGAACAAAAGTAGGTTCTTCAGTATCTTGTTGAAGTGCAGCAATTTTGAAAAAAAAGAATTTCAATTATTGCATGCAAGGGAAAGATAAAACTACCCATGGCATACAATAATCCGAGATTTGGCAATCTTTGTTAGTCATTCTGCCCATGAGAAAAGGTTCATAAACTGCAAGTATTTAATGAACAGATTTTTGTATTTTGTTCAGAACAAGATCGGTAGTTAAGGTTTACACCAATTTGGATTTTATGTCGATGCTTTTCTTTATTTTTAGGAATATTTTCTTTCCACCTTTATTCTGGTTTCTCTGATATTAGAGGGATTATTTTTAATTGAGAATAGTTTAGACAAAAAGAGGTTTTGGTTAGATGGCTTAATGCTGATTTATAGTCCCAATTTGAGTTGAACTGGGCAGAATATAGGAGGATCCAAATGTTTTTACCTGTTCCTTTTTTATGTGAAATGCAGTTCTGGCAGTTAGCTAAACAAGAGAACAGCAATTCTTCCTGAACACTGCTAGGTCACAAATCACAGAGTCATAGAATCATATAGGTTGGAAAAGACCTTTAGGATCATCAAGTCTCAACTAAACCATGTTTCCAAGCACCACATCTACACGTCTTTTAAATGCCTCCAGGGATGGTGACAACCACTTCCCTGGGCAGCCTGTTCCAATGCTTGACAACACTTTTGGTGAAGAAATTTTTCCAGTATCCAATGTAAACCCCCCCTGGTGCAAATTGAGGCCGTTTCCTCTTGTCCTGTCGCTTGTTACTTGGGAGAAGAGACCCCCACCCTGCTACAACCTCCTTTCAGGTAGTTGTAGAGAGTGAGGTCTCCCCTCAGCCTCCTTTTCTCCAGGCTAAACAATCCCAGTTCCCTCAGCCACTCTTCATAGGACTTTGTGCAGAACTGTGGAGGAATATGTTACAGACATGATTTCAATTGCTCCTTATGGACTCTTTCTAAACATAGTGCGTTAGTGAGGACAGATCTGCTATGGACTGGGAAGTTACTTTTAATCTCTGATACGTGCCCAGGTGTGTCTGTAATGACAAAGGACTATGCATGGTCTGGATTCAGAAAGTTCAATAATGCTGAGGGGAAGAAAAACAAAATTTTGCAGTTCTTTGATTTTGTTCCTAATAAAAGTCTTAATGGGATTCTCAGTTCTTGTTTAAATTTGCATTTTCTTGCTGTCAAAGAATTAATTTTCCAAGAAGCTGCATCCTAATTAGGAACAATGAAGAATTTACCAGATGTGCATATGGAAGAAGGCATTGTTTACATGGACAATTCAAGTCTAACCTGCCCCTCTGCAAATTCAGAACATAAGGTTAGAAGGCCTAGATGCTATCAAATCTGAGAAGCTGCTAAATCTCACATGTAGAAAATAAATACAGCAATATGAGTTGAACTGGAGTGTGTTTTCTTGAAAAACAGTCCATCCTGATTTGGAGATACTGGGAGACAAGAAAAAAACCCAGATCTGTAGCTTTGCTAGCAGTTCAGATTTATGCCTGTTTTCTCAACTGGCTTTGTACAGCTTCAGCATTCAGATAAATGTGTTAATAATCAGCCCTTTGTTGACTCATTCTTATCTTGTGAGCACACAAATATATTCTGATTAATGGCTTATGATGGATGTGCAGAAAAGAGAATACCTGAGCTCCTCAAGTGACCTCCTTTCCTCACCTGTTCATTTGAGTGAAGGAAGAGATTATACCTCCAGAAAAAAACCACCTTCAACATCTAGCATTAAACTCACATCAAGGTTGTGAGTGGCACAATAAATATTGTGTCATTTTCTTGGCACAAGAAATCTAAAGCCTATGAAGCCCCCATCTGTGGAGGGAGAAGAGCTTGTCTTCAAAAACACTTCTGCACTTCCAGATTCAACGTGCTGTAACTACAGCATTGGCAGAGCCATCTCCTCTGCTACTGGAAGCCTGTAGCTAATGCTTAGGGAAAGCATAAGAATGAAGACTGCCAGGAGTTTCCTTCTCCCCTTACATACCCTCCCAGCTTCTCATTGTCAGCAGTTGGAGGTATTTTTAGCCAAAGCTTGAATGTGGACCATTATGTTTAACCATTATCAGTGGATCTTCATGATGTTGTCTGATCTGCCTAATCGCTTTGAAGCTGTATCTACATTCAGCTTCTTCTCTGTGGCAATGACTTCCTCAAGTTATTTGGAGATGGTATGAAGGAGCCCTATTTATTTTGTCCTTTATTTCAAGCTACCTTGACTAGCAGTCCTGATTCCAGTACAATGAAAAATTCACTCATTTATTTCCTCCATCTCTGTCATGATTTGAAAGGCTTTAAATCATATCTTGCTGTCTCCCTCGCCTGTCTCTTCTCAATGTGAAGAATCCTATTAAGTCTTTCTGAAGATTTCTATTTAGTCAGTCCTTGGACAGAGGCTATTTCTTGGCTTATCTTCATTATGATTTTGACTATCTTCTCCATCTATTTTTAGATTTTACATCCTTCTTGATATGACGTAACCAGTATCTCACTAAGCAATTAAAATATGGCCATGCTGTGGTTTTATAGCATGGTATGACAAGACCTTCTGTTGTGCTTTCTCTTTCTTTTGAAAATTCTTAGCACGTGGTTTACTATTTTTACCTCTTTAGGAGGCACCATGCTTGACCTTCTGGGCACAGCTGTAGACCCTCTTTTTGCACCAGTCAGATAAGGTAGCATCATTAACAGAGATGAGGCTAGACGGTGGTAGGTGTCTCGGTCCCTCACCACACTTTCCTGACTGCCTGCCACTTCATGTATTGCTAGTGAAGCTGCCTGGTAACTGTTCTTTTTCTCCCCACATCCTCCATCTTTGATTGCATGGATGCTTTTAGGGAGTCTACTGGACAAAAACATGAGTTATATTATTGAGGGAAAGAGTAATTCTATGCAGAAGTAGGATAGCACATGTCATTATTTGCTTATTAGTCTTTCCTTCCAGTCTAACAAGTCTTCATACCCTTCCCAAGAATTGCCCACACTGAGTGACTCACAGCAAGAAAGTAAACAGGCAGCTGAAAAGCATTTCTGCAAAAGGCAGTTAGAAGAAGCACAGAGGTAAAGGTTCACTCCACAATAGAGTCTTGGAGGTGCAACCCAAAATGTAACAATTTCTTAAAAGCTCTGATCTGCCATATGCTTATATGAATAAAGAAACCCCTCTTCTGAGACTGCAGAAGAAGGGCTGTCCAGAAACCCTACAAAGGGCAGTGGCTAAGCATCTCTGGATCTCTGGTTCTTCCTGCCAGGAGTGGGAACATAAATAGATGACGTTCCCCAGCCATGACGTCAGTCAACATATCTCTCCTCTAACTGGAGACATCCCCACAACAATCCCACACACAGGCAGAAACTGGCCTTTCTCAACCTAACTCTAACTTGTCAGTTTTCTTAAGACACCTTCTTTCTTTTGTTCCCTAGAAAAAGTCAAACCTTTGGCTCTAACTCTTTGAAAGAAAGACACATTCATCTTCTACCTGATCATTCACCCCTTGCAACTGCTCCTGAATATTTACCTAGTTTAACACATTCTCTGCTTTGAAAGGCTTACAAACATCACCAGCTCAAGCAAATACCTATGACGAGAAGGTCAAAGTGGTGGGTTTGCTGTCCAGTTATCCCAAGAATGAAATTGGAGCCAAGGAGGTGTTTGCTTTCTTCCCTGGCCAGAGGAGTCAGGGGTCATTCTGGCAGGTTTTGCCTGGAAGATAACCCGCTGGCATGAGAACAACTGTAGCACAACTCCTCCATTCTCTTTTATTGGCAGAATCTCACCCTAAATAAGCACAACTAACCATGGATTAGTTCCAATTAATTCAGAAGTGCAGGCAAACAAAAGTAGCCATTGCCCACGGGCGGGGGCTGCCTATTGCATCACTAATGAGAGCTCCAGAATCAATAATCAGGCAGCTCCAGGCAGTGAAGTATATTTCTAATGCACGTTATAATACTGTTGACAGAAATTGTTCCATTTGCTATAAATTATTCAACTTTTAATTGTTCAGGCTTTGGAGTCTGTAAAGATGCTAACTGCCAACTGTAAGATTAAATTGTCTGCTTTTTTTTTTTTCCCCATAAAGTTGGACTTAAATTCACAGAGAGAAGAAAGACTTTGATTTTACAGATACTTTGTTAAAAATAAGGAGATCAAAGAGATGATGAGTGTTCCACTTTTTTATTCTGGGTTGCGATCATTAAAATAATGTTCCATATTTACCATGTCTGTGTGAACAAAGTAATAAATATTTTGACCAACACACATACCTAGATCTATATTCCACTCCAGCTGGGTTATCCCATCCCATATCTTGATCATGGACAATGAGCAACCCTAAGATGAGACTACATTTTTGCCTATCAGGTCTGAAGTCCTATACTTTTCTTCAAAATAAGAGAGTAAAATGGAGTCAGGTATTTGTCAGTATTCTGACATTTCTTCCAGGTTTTTATGTGTTTGTATCATTCTTTCATTAGCTGTTTTATCTTGCAGGATTTGTAAGGATATTGTCTAGACAAATGGACAAAGATAAAGTTTGCTTTTTGTAGGAATTAATATCAGGAAATGATAATGAGAGGTTTATTCAGAAATATTTTTGCTTATAAAAAAGTCTCTATTTGCTAGAAATATAAATCTGATATCACCTAGAAAGTTAGTCTGGATTTTTCCACTTTAAACTGATTTCCTTTAATTTGAACCTCTGCTTAAACTGTTTGATGAGGAAAGGAATTACTATTCATAGAATCATAGAATGGTTTAGGTTGGAAGGGATCTTAAAGATCATCTAGATCCAACCCCCCTGCCATGGGCAGGGGCACCTCCCACTAGACCAGGTTGCTCAAAGCCCCATCCAGCCTGGCCTTGAACACTTCCAGGGTTGGGGCCTCCACAGCTTCCCTGGGCAACCTGTTCCAGTGTCTCACCACCCTCAGAGTGAAAAATTTCTTCACGAGATCTGATCTAAATCTGCTCCCTTGTGGTTTGAAGCCATTACCCCTCATCCTATCACTACATGCCCTTGTAAAAAGTCCCTCTCCAGCTGTCTTGTAGATGCCCTTCAGATAATGGAAAGTTGCTATGTCTCCCCGGAGTCTTCTCTTCCCCAGGCTGAACAACCCCAACTCTCTCAGCTTGTCTTCATAGGAGAGATTATCATCTCCATGGCCCTCCTCTGGACCCTCTCTGACAGGTCCATGTCCTTCTTATGTTGGGGCCTCCAGAGCTGGACCCAGTATTCCAGGTGGGGTCTCACAAGAACAGAGTAGAGGGGCAGAATCACCTCCCTTGACCTGCTGGCCATGCTTCTTCTGATGCAGCACAGGATACGGCTGGCTTTCTGGGCTGCAAGTGCACACTGCCAGCTGATGTTGGGCTGCTCATCCATCAACACCCCTAAGTCCCTCTCCTCAGGGCTGATCTCGATCCATTCTCCTCCCAGTCTGGATTTGTGCATGGGAATGCCCTGACCCACACGCAGGACCTTGCACTTGGCCTTATTGAACTTCATGAGGTGGGTACGAACCCACTTCTCAAGCCTGTCCAGGTCCCTCTGGATGGCATCTGTTTCCTCCAGCATGTCAACCGCTTCACACAGCTTGGTGTGGTCAGCAAACTTGCTAAGGGTGCACTCAGTCCCAACACCTGTGTCACCAACAAAGCTGTTAAATAATATCAGTCCCAGTACCAATCCCTGAGGAACACTGCTTGTCACTGCTCACCAGTTGGACATTGACCCGTTGACTGCAACTCTTTCTTCAAGTGCGACTGTGCAACCAGTTCCTTACCCACTGAATGGTCCATTGGTCAGATCCATGCCTTTCCAATTTAGAGACCAGGATGTCATGCGGGACAGTGTCAAATCAATGTGTCAGTCATGATATCCTGATTCACATTCCACTTCTGAAAGGAACATCAGTGCATCCAATCTCAAATGAAAAAAATAAAATAAGCTAAAATAAGGAATGCTTTCCTCTCTTAGATGTTGAAAACTCCTTCCTGGAAAGATGAAAAAAGGCTAAAGTAGTTTTTTCTTTTAGCTCAGAAGTTCACTTTGAAGCAATATTCACTTACACAGCTGAAGAACTTGATCCCAGGAGTGCTATCTGTTGAAGTCAGTGAGAGGCAAAGGATGCTCAAAATCACGCCCTAATTGCTAACTTGGCTTGAAGGTGCATTCTGTGTCCTACTAAGAATCCAGCTTACAGCAATCATCCTGTGCTGTAACAAAATCATGGTAGGCTGTGGCAGCTGAGACTGCCAGTGTATAACTCTAGCAGTGAAATGTGCAGTAAATGGATGTACCGTGGCAATGATATTTTGGTGACTGATAATCAAAAGGTGACGAGGGATGTGCAAAAGATGATCTACTTGAGTTACTGCTTCAATAAGGGTACTCCGCTTGAGTATCCTTTAGGTTTAAGCCTTTGTGTCCTTAGGAACATCATTAAGTTACTTGGTTTCTGGAGTATATTTATTACTTTTAAATCCAGTGCCGTCTATTTAGTCTTTCTTGATGCTGCTTTGTGAAACATTAATGAGAAGCTCACGCACACAGTCATAGAATTTGTCTGATTACTCCATTCATATTTAATAAGCTTGCTGCTTACACTTCAGAGTAACAACAGAAATTAGATAATGCAATACTTTAGTCCTGGAGTGCCCCTAAATTTGGCTCTAAATTATTCATTATACTGGCTGAGGGCAAGAGAGCTGTCATAACCCTAAATTTATCTAAATCCTACATTGTCTAATTTGTGCCTCTTTGTTGTTATTCCCACTTTAAAAAATAACTAATTTTTATTGAAACTGAAAACATCCAGTTTTATCTGTTGCAGATTTGTCATCGTTCTCTGCAGAAGTACTGCACTCAGCTAAAAACAAAGTTAATTTAGTTGGACTTCAGCTGTATATATAAAATGTGAGCCCCGCAATCAAATAAGACTAGGAAGATCTGTTTTGTTAAAGTAGTGATTGTATTTTCTAGCTAAGACAGTATTTTTTAAAAACTGTCAATTAGACAAGGACACGGATATTAACCAGCTGCACTCTCACATTTTTAGATTTTTATGGTTTCATTCTATAAACTAAATGTATCTTTGGTATGAGTTATATCCAGAAACACACTGTCAATGTAATATTTTTAGGGCCTTTAAAGTAAATAAACCTTGTAAGGTCAAAGGTCTAATCTAAGCCTAGGCGGCCTCTCAAGCAGGGTCTAAAATCATATTTTAAATGTTGGTGGGCTCATAATTTATTTACCAAAACAGACAGAAAATGTCATACCTTCTGATTCATCGCTGGGAATGTCCCATTCTTAAAAGTCCTGACTGAAAACAGGAGCACAAAATACAGCTCGGTTCAGATGCGACCCGAGTTGCGCAAAAGCAGAAATTTCAGAAGAACAGCTCACTTAAGGAGACTCGTATCCTCTGATCCGATCTAGTAGCGGTTTCCTGTTCTCACAGGAATGGTTTGTAACCCACTTATGAGTTTAAACCTTTAATGGGGTATGTAGCCCAGCATCCAAATGGCTCAGGAACCTAGGGCATTGGCTTTGAGGGTCAGCTCCAAGTGGTGCTGTAGACTAGCTGGCCATCTAACAACATGGGGCAAAACCAGGCTCACGGGGAGGGGTGCTGGAGCGTCAGTGAAATACCACCTCCGGCCAAAGCATCCCAGGGGGAAATAAATAGGAAAAATAGGGTGGAGTGTAACTACATCACATGCAAGCGAGAGGAACCCAGAAGCAGTGCAGCTACCCCTGCTTTTTCCTCATTGCCTGCACCGCTGTGTGAAATGGCCACACTGTGGGAAGCCCCAGTCCAGATAAGTGGCAGCACAAAAACTATTCATTCATTTCCACACCTCAGCTTGACCGAACAACCTGGTCTGAAACGCCAAAATGAGAAAATAGCATAGAAAATGTTACGCTCTTCCTAAAATACAGTAAGTCCCCATTAAAAGCTTAGAACCTCTTTGTACTCATTGCCTTTCAGGTGACGTATGTGGGAATGCGTCATTATCATCACCTGTTATTAAGAAATAAAGCAACACATGTAAGAGTCGAAGGCATTTTATCACATCTAGAGTGCTGTCTCACTGGAACACTCACAGAGACAGATTGCATATCCTGACAGCAGTCCAAGGGGGAAAAAAACAACTTTGGGAAGGCAACACAATCTGAATTTCTGAGTTGAGCCAACAGACAGATGGCAGGAACTAAACGTCCTTAAAAAAATCCCATGGTCGTGGCCGTCCTGGCGTCAGTCTGATACTCTGCCAAACCGAGAGCCCCAGTGAATGAACCGAACGGCAAGGAGCTTATAGTTGCTTCAGTCCAAAAGAGCTTAAGGGGGAAAGAGTTGGAATAGATGAACTGCTGCAAATGACGGCAACTGAGAAAGTTAATATGGGAACCTGCCCGTTCAATACTGTCATTGGGAGAGAGGGACTCTAAAAGAAATCTGTGATTTGACAGCCAAATTAGTAAGTTACTTTTCAGCTATAGCAGAACAATTATTGTAGCTGCTCCGTGGCTGGCAGATCCAGCTGCTGGAAACTTACCTCTTGTGCAGAAAACAAGTGCAAGGGTTTTCCCCACTTAAATCCTCAGAAATAAAGCTTAAATTAGATTTGTCTTGGACATGGCAGAGGCAGATCTATGGAACAGAGCGTCTCTGCTTTTCCCTCACCAGGGCTCTCTGCACAGCACACACTCCTGGGCAGGTACAGCTCCCCCAGCCACCCACACTGCTCGTGCCATAGCAGAGTTTAAGGATTCCTCTTTCAGATAAACCCCATTAAATAATGCCGCCTTAGCTTTCCCCTGCATTTTGGAGAGCAGGAAATACCAGCTTGGGGGAGGAATGAAACCTAGAATAGCAGCTTGTATTAAACAAGACTTGTGAGACTTTTCCCTCATTCTTTTAGGTACAGCTTATTGGTTCAGACAACTAAAAGAGGATCTGCTTTCCTCTTCAGAAGCATTCATCCCAATTTAGCTTCAAAGTCCAGCTGCTTTAACACTGAAAACTGTGTGTTTTGTGAGATTCAGCAACTCACTGCACTTGCTTTTCCCCAGAAAGCTTCACGTTGTCTGACCAGCATAAAACGATAGTGAAGCCAGAGCAGATGCTTGCAGGAAGATGCTTGTGCATCAGAGAATCACCATCACGTCTCCAAAATCAGTTGTGCTTTGTGCTTGGTGTCGGCAACCAAAGCAACAGCCTTGTATGATGCTGGTAGGCTGAGCTTTGGTTCATAGGCACATGGTCCTAAATGCTTCCAAAAATCTTCTGAGCTCCTTTTGGAGGTTTCATGGGGCAGGCGACAGACAGAAAGGATGACCTTCCCTCAAAGCCCTTCTCTCAATGGGTAGAGTTGGCAAGGTCTCCCACTCCTAATTCGTATTTCCATCTGTCCTTCCACTGAAGGATGAGGGTGAAAACATGCCTGGGGGAAGGCTGGCCGCAGACCTATTCTTGGTTTTCCCTGCATCGTGGCTGTCCAAAGCGGAGGAGACATCCTGGCTGGTTACAGGCGGGCAGGGGGGCCACAAATGCTTATAAATCACTGAGCTGATTAAACTTGCTTTGATCATCACAGTAATTCTGCATCAAAGATACTGTGGCAAATCACTGCGCTGGAGCCATCTGTGGGTGAACATTTTTCTCCCCAAAGCCTGCAAGGCGGGGCTGTATTCCACGGTAAAAAGTGAGAGATTGAAGCAAACTATTGGAGGAGTGAGCAGGCAGCGGGGTCTTTTCATTTCCACTGGGGTCAGCCTTACAGAGCCAGCTCGGGGAGCAAAGAGGACACTTAAAGCCACTTTTCTACTTTCTGGGTTTGATTGCTGTGTGCTTCTTGCCCGTGGATCCAGGCCTTTGCTGTTCTATTTACCCTTCCCAGAAGTGCACTTAGCGATAAATGGAAGATTTGAATTCAGACGTTCACTCTGGGGAAAAAGTAGGTTACAATAAATAATGGTTAGAGGTTAAGTCATCCAGGTATTGTGTATGCTCTTAATGGATATCAGAGAAAAAATATGCCATAATTCTTGCAAAGAACTGTTTTTCCCCCCAACAATGTCCATTTTAAATTATACCTCATGAGGTATTTCGGCTATTTTCTTTGCTTTCAAACACAGCTTCCCTCTGTGTCTCTGACTCTGAAGTAGAGAGCTGAATTCAAACTGCAGAGAAATCTGTTAGAAGATGCCTGGAGGTATAAGTGGCAGAAAGACACAGGAACTTCATCTTCTTTTCTGGCTGCTCTGAACTGATTGTGGGGATTAATGATTTATCTCTCTTTAAAGAACTCCTTGGAGCTACATAGTCTCAAATCAGATAAAGTATATACCATTCCCTGACCAGGCACCTGCCAATTTAGGTTTAGCCTTTAATCTGGGCACATCTAGTTTTACAAAAAATTGACTTAAAGAAAAGTTTCTTGAGAGATATCATCAGTGTTCATCAGTTTTCCAAAACCTGCATGATATTTCTTCTGAGAGCCCTGCTAGCCTGGATTTCTTTTCTTTTCTTTTCTTTCTTTTTTTTTTTTTAACAACAAAGGAGAAATAGCAGAAATTTACCTTTCTGCTGAGAACAATCCAATACCACACCTCTGTCCTGGCTAAATCCCTTGAACAGTGTGTAGGGCTTGAGCTGGTTTCTGAAACAAGGACAAAGTTTGCCTTGGAGAGTATCACAGTCATATTTCATCCTGCCCTCAGGACCAATGTAGGTTATCAGCAGGCTCAGAGAAGGCAGGCAGCTCCCTCACAGGACTAACATCTGTTCGTGTTTGCTGCAGACTTACAGATCTGTGCAGAAAGGGAGTAAAGGATTGCTCAGAAGCAGAAATACACAACATTGGTCCTCCAACAAGTCTTTAAGAGGTCAATACAGATGTTTCTGGAAATACACCGGAGACGATGTGGCTCAATGACATTAAATCTGATTATTGACTCCCTTGTAACAAATTCAATGGGAGTCATCTTGGTGAAAGGTGTTTGGACTAGATACTTGCCTGATTCATGTCCTTATTTATATAAGTCCAAAGTGGGATTTGTCATTTGGAGTGAAAAAGAAACCAGGCAGTTCATTCACGTATACAATAAAAAGGAATTCACACACAGTTAGAAGTCTGCCACATGCGAGGCAGCTCCAGAGAAAAATGGCATTGTAAACCACTTCATAGCTTAAAAGAAAATAAGCTGGGCGTACAACAAGGTAGGAACCATCTGCTTGGCTTCAGTGGCAATTTCCCCAGAGTAATCATTGTAGGGGTGGATAGATCATGAAACAGAAGCATTTTTTTCCTCCCCTCTGTTTTAATTAAATTTACTGGGTTTCTGTGGAACAGTTCCTGGCACAGAGTAAGACATGTATATGTAATACCTTATCATTGTAAGGCTACATAATTACAGTGATAAACAAGCCCATTTAGTTTAGCAAAGTCTGACATCTCGTCTGATTGACAGACCTTCATTTGCTACAGATCATAAGTCCATTTTTTTGTAGTCATTTCAGCTTTCCCATTCAGCCACTGCTCCATGCACCAAAATGCCTTTCCCTTCCTGCAGCATCCAAGATAAATATCTCTTTGATGTAGTACCAGATTTCTCGAGGAAACTAAAATTTGAAGGGGTGACCATATTTGCTTCATTCTTCTTCATGACATTCAGACTGAGCAGTTGGCCTTTACACAGGTCTTCTGTAAAGCTGGGAGCAAAGAACATGAATCAAGGAGGTAGAGGTCTCTACGACCTTGTAATACATTAATATTGTCCTTCGACTCAATGCCTTTGGACCTGCACCATAAATTCTTGATCAGGATGTAAATTCAGACCTACTCCTAGTTTGCTTCTGCTGTGATATCTGGAATTAATATTGCAGGTAGTGATTCAGTTCTAATGCGACTGGAGTTAAATATTGCTGCTAATCTAAGTACATTTAATTAAGCAATATTTACAGAGCAATTGGATGTACTGAGAACTACAATATAGTGACCTGGAATTCTTCAACTTGTCTCTTTCTTTCTTATTTCAATACTTTCTCTTGCACTGGTAATTTAACACCGTGTCACATCCTCACAACTGACCTTTAGAGGACAAGGAGCTGGGACCATTGTGTGGGGTCTGTGCTTTTTCCCTTACGATTTCAAATAATACGTATTAGATTTATTTTCTATGTGAAATGAAACCAACCTTGAGAGTTACACAATGTCAGAAGGACCATTTTGTTGTATCTTTTTGAATATGCTAAACTTTATTTTTCCAGTTCCCATGCTAAGTGGAAAAGGCCAAAAGAAGAAGCAATAATTCTCCAGTATTGTCTGGACTATTAATTAAAAATTAATGAATTACCTGTAAAATCAAAGATGAATAATTTATCTCCAAGCAGTGGGCCTGACAAGGAAAATCCATATTCTGGCTATATTTTCTCAAGGTACATCAAGTAAAGAAATGAACTAATTCCCACAAAGGAGTTCCAAAATTATGTTGATTCTATATCTGGAATGTAAATATAGTCAGGTGGGTTTACAGAGAGAAACACACAGACAGAGAAAAAAATGGAAATAAGGAAAGAAAGACTTGTAGCATAGGCTTTTGTTGTATTTTTTGCAATGTTTGATTGACTTTCTAAGTCTTTAGCAGCATCATTCTGCATAATTGGAACCAGGAGGAAAAATTATCAATGAGCAAGGCAATCTAACCAGCGTTTTCCTCCACACAGTGGTTAAAGAAACCCTATAACCTGAAACAGGGGTTAGTAGTGTTCAATAGCTGCTGGAGACACTGCTCAATCCATGAAACCAAGCTCTTGGAGGGAAGGGCAGTAGCTTGTTTAGCTGATTGTATATGGACTCACATTTTGGTCATACCGTCTGCTGGACAGCTGGAATTTTCCCGATCCCTAAAGTCGTACACTAAATACAGTACCAAGCTTTTCTAAAATGCCCCGCGCTCTGCCAGCAAAGTCCTGAACCTCAAGGCTCTGACAGCATTTTTCCTTCCAGGAACAGGATGAGTATTTTTTGTCTCGTGGCGGCGGGGCTGCGATGCACCGAGGCTGGCTGAGCTCTCAGGGGTGCAAGAGGAACCTGTGAGCCCTCAGATGAACCCAGAACTTGAGGTTTTGCTCCATTTCCTTTTCACCAGGCAACCTGATTGTTGCACATTTAGAAAACATAAATGTTTGATGAAGTTGAGTCGGACTGTGAACAACCTTCTTATTTACCGGGTAGTCCCACTGCTTGAATCCATCCGTAGAAAGAGTTCTCAAGCTGGCGTGTACCCTCACTCACTTTAAGCTTGACTGGCTTAAAGATACTTCTCTGGACATAACATTTGGGCTCGATGTGACTTTCAAGGAGTGCATAGCTGCACGGCACAGCCCACAGCCTTCAGTAATTTCACGAGCTCTGTATCGGTCTTTACAAAACACAGTATTTTGCGCTAAAGGGTTGCTTAAGAGGACTCAGATTCCATCTCCCATTAAAATTAAGCAGAGCAAAGACATTCCCATCTTCTCAGCAAAGCTGAAAGCTCAGGCTGTCCATCCTGCAGTGCCACACGGTTCTGCAGGATATGCCAGAGGTATTTAGGACAGTAGCTGGCCTGGGAACCGGGGTAGGTGACGAGCAGATGCATCATCCCCTTCTGCTGCCTCTGCTCTGGGGACAGATAAGCTGGGGGCGGTGAGGGGAGAGCAACCTCGTGAACCTGCGCAGCAGAAATCCCCAGGGTACACTGAATATGTGTTTTGGATCATGAGGGTAGAGTGTTACAGATTATTTTTTCTATAATGCCTATTTTGAGATGAATTCTGGTTGCAGCGAGGTGTCTTCTATGAAATAGTCTGTCAGAAAAGGGTCAAGCTGTTGATGTTCCAGTTACCATTGTGAAGCCCCACTGGCGGGTGCCCGCGCAGCCATGCAGAACATGGCTCACACAAACCCGTTCCATTGTGGTAAAACAGTCAGATACACATCGGGCTGGATTTAATGGCTGCAAAACTGCCTGGCAATGAGCCGGGTTTGCAGCCTTCGACTGATGATGAACTGGCTGCGTAAGCTTTAATTAGGCAGCGAGAAGGCAGAATAAGAACAACAGTTTTACTGGAGCAAAGTAAATACTCGCTCTCCTGCTTCCCCCATCCCTGAAATTTATTACGCACTTGAATGTGTCCACATCTGAGACCCAGGGAGGCAGGCACTGGGGGAGTGAGAAAGATGGTTTTTGCAACCTGGCCCCTCAGGAGGAATAGCTGCAGCTAAGCCTTTTATGCTGACAATTTTTTCTGAAATATTTATGCCCGAGCATCCGTTGTTGTTTACCTTGTGGTCTCCTCTCCTTGCTTACCCCAAGCTGCCTTATCAGGCGGCCTCCACTATTTAGGAAGCACAGAAAAAAAAAAAAAGTTAGGAGTCTGAAATCAAAGAAAAACCTTTTTGGCATGCACTGAAGCATCCGCTAAGAGAGCTGTGGAGAATTAATTGGGCAGGGCTGGGAGTGGAGACTTACAGGTGCCCCAGCAGTGTCATGAAAGCATGTAAAGGGCAGAGTTCCCCTTGCCTCGGCAGACCTGGCTGCTGTCGATTGTAGGTGGGAACTGCTTTTCAGGAGCAGTTATTAAGAGCTGAGTGGTCTGGTTGGTTGTTTCACACGATCCGTGCTGGATGCTTTCCCCTTGCCTGCTGGCAGAAAGGGCAGGCGCAGCCTCCGTAGCAGCGGCAGCAGCCGCTCGCAGCAGGGACAAAGGGAAAAGCCTCGGAGCAAGCGGCAGAAACTAGGTTAGCGCTGAAAGGTGTGAGTGGAAGCAGCGTTCTTACAGCCATCTTTCTTACAGACTTCTGTGGATTCCCTTTTTAGGGGCTCAGAAGCAGGTGACACTCCTTTGCATCACTTTCAGCGAGGGCGATGCTGAACTCCTGCCCTTCACACTCTCCCCTCTGACCTCTCTGATTGCTGTAGGAGAAGGGGAGCCCAAAGAAAGTCAATATGGAAAAAAACGTGTTGGATCCTGATATCAGTCAAACTGCTGGTGGAAGGGTATAACCTCCCTGAGGTCATAGATTTAGCTGAGAACAGCAGATTTGTCCTCTCCGACAAATTTGCAAGGTGAGGAGCTTTTGCTGTTGGATTTTTGGTTTCCTGTGGTCAGTTGTGGGTTTTTTTACTCTGTCTAGATCCAGGCTGCCTGAAGATAACCATGGTTATGCCAGTTATTTTAGCGTAATAGGAATTTGATCTTGAAATACGCTGAGTTCACAGGCTATATAAGCTATAATATTTTGTATATCTGTGCTAAATCCAGACAGACAGGGGGATGAAGGTACCTTTCCCCACTGCAAACAGATCTGCTAAAAAGCATGAAATAGGTCTTCATTTATAGGAGAGCCGCCATCACTGATTCTGTGTCATACCTTAGGTGGAGAATGGAAGAAAAATCATAATGAAATGCACTTTATTGACTTTATTCCTGCCTTAACTAAGAGGCAAACTTCTGAAAATGTGCACAGTAGCCATTTTATGAAATATGAAAGCAAGCACTAAATTACAATCCTCAAATCACCAATTCAGAGCCCTCAGAAATATTTTTTTTTTCACTTCTTCCACTATAATTTCCGGGCTGGAGCTCTAGCCGTTAATAGCAGCTACATCATTACATTGCCGTGACACTTCAGCAGCACCCTCATCCATTTCAGTCATTGATCCACTAATGTGTGCCGGATGAAAAAGGAAAAGGTCCAGCTCATTCATCCTCCCCCTCCTTTCTCCTCCTCTCACCAGGTGGCAACCACTCACCCTTTGCTTTAAATCCCTATCAGATTTCAGATGCTCAGTGTTAATTGTCTCAGCACAAGGACTGACCCCAAACAGTGAAACTAAAATTAAAGGAACGGGGCCGTAGAAGTGGGTGAAAATGCTACAGAAGTGAATGGATCCGCAGCTGCTTCCTTTGGCCCATGGTCTGCTGACAGCACTGGGAACGACAAGTTCGAGCTGGAGCGGTAAAGCGCACTTGTTGGCACTGGGTTCTTCCTGGAATATGAAGCCAAACCAGGAAAAGAGTAGGAGAAAGGCTAAAGAAATTAGGCAATAAATAGATCAACATGCTACTGCAGAAATGCTACTTCAAGTAGCATCAACTGCAGAAGTAATTCTGTAATTCCAGTTGCACAGGGAGCAAAAAAATATCCTTCCTGTGGACATCCACGGTTAAACAATATTGCACCTCTGTGTTTTGGTGATTTTCTGACTTACAAAGATACTGAGCTGGAGGGTACATTGCTTATGCTCGTAGCTTGTTGAGGTTTTCTAATCCAGCAACCTGTTTGGGTTTTCCTTTTTAAAATCTCTCCAGCTAGCCTATAGGCACATTCTTGCTTTCTCTTTTCACTCTTTGCTTGGTACATCTGTTCTTTTGTTCTGCTTTTCCTTATCTTTATATTGCTCATTTTGGGGATCAAAGGATAAAGGAAATAAAAATCCTGTTAGTTTTCAAAGGTCCACACAGCAGCAGATAATTGGTTTCCAATCAAGCCCAGACTGTCTTTGATCTCTGAAGCCCTTGCAAAGAACATTTTGCTAAGACACAAGCATATGTGTTCTGTAGCACTACCAGGAGATCTAATTTTGAAAGTCTGCAATTACCTGTGCAGTGGCACTTATAAAGATGAGAGGGACTGATAACAATGCTGTGTTTTTATACCATCTTCCATTAAACTTGCATTAATGAGACGTAACTACACCCTTCTGAAGAGATACTTGTGGTAATATTTCTCTCCTGCTAGAGTAACAGAGGTGATGGGTCGTGCAGCAGGGTCGGGGACAGAAATGAGCTTCTCCCAGCTCCTCAGACCACGGTTCAGCCACACGTCCATCCTTCCTCGCTGGAGACCGCTGCCCATTACCACCCTGGTTCATCCTTCCACCCCCGTGCAGCAGTTCATAACCTTGGGCTGTGCTGGTTGAACTTTTTGGGCTGCGTTGCAAAGATCAGTGAAATGTTCTTGTTTATACACAAGAACAAAACATGATGCCCAAAAGCTAAGGACAGGAAATTTTTTGAGCCAGCTTTGCCATCAGAAGAACCGTCGTGTGAAACTATACCCTTATTTATCTTTGCAAGCAGTTAATCTCTACTGTCATTTTGAACCTTAATGCCCTTCATTTTACCTTCCCTTATTCACTAAATGTCCTCTCTTTTCTCTCTACCCATGCTTAAACCCACCAAAACATATAAAAAAGCAGTGTGTTCACACTAGAAAAACGTGAGATACTCAGAATGAAATGGTTTTATAGGAGTTTTTCTGTTTTCTTTTTATTTTCCTTTTCCTTTTCCTTTTCTTCCTTTGTTTTTATTTCTTCCCTTTTATTTTTATCTTTATACCAGGACTGGCCACAAACAACAGATTTTTTTTTTTCAGGTATCAAAGCAGAATTATTTTGTGCAATTTGGAGAAGCAGAGCACACAAGACACATAGGTATATACTTATGTGTGGGTACCAAAATCTGTGACTGACTCTACTTCTTTAAATAAACAATATACATTCATTTAGCTTAAAATAGGACTCCTGTCAAGCTCCTACCCTAGAGCAACTACCAATTGCACTGTCAAAATCACTCTCTGTGGTTCTGAATAGGTTTCTTAATGAAAGAGCAACATTAGCTCTTTAGAACATTTTGTCCCTGAAGGATGCAGCAGCAGCAGCGGCCACTGAATGATTTCTGGCTCAGACGTGCTTATAAATGGTAGGAAACATAACGGTTTAAAACATGAGTATCAGCTCCCTGGAAATGCTTCGTAACAGTGATTCAGGGAACCGAGAGACAAATGGGTACTAAGAATGGTACCCACTGATGAGCGCTTTGTTTCCCACATGCACACTGACCCCCCTAAGAATAGTTATGGTGCAGGTATGTTGTCACTGAAACAATGTAATGACCGGGGAATGAAATTATTTGGGACCCAATCCAAAGAAAAATATGTTCTGGTAAAATGAAATTTTAATGTCGGCTGGTTGCTGGATTAAATAATGATGAGCATCCAAAAGAAATTCTGTGTTTCTATTTTTGCAGTCTGGTCATACCGACTGTCATAGCGGTCATATTTTATTCTGGTTAAACCTGGAGGCAGTAGCAGAGTAGAATTTGACTTGAGTAGAGATGTCTAGATTTAAACCAAAGAAAAAGAGTGTTTGTTATAAAATGCTTGGTTGGAGGCAGGACTCAGGTGTTCTCTTGTTCCTTTAATAGGGATGATGTGGCTGCACTCAGCTAAAATCTCCAAATTGAGGCTTCAGCACCATTTAAATGTTGAAGAATGGTATTTACCAACAGCCTCATGCATATCCCCAGTCTCAGTTCCAGACAGATTTTTAGATCAAATGCCACTGTTCTTATGCAGGAAAAACCTGCAAGCAGCTTTTTCACAGCATGGAGGGTTTCAGGGTCAAGAACAACAATAAAATAGATGACATTTTTCATCAGAAGATAGAAGTATGTGTCCCTGCTTTGTCAGAATCTTCTCCCTGGTGGCAGGAGAATTAACTTCTGGTGTGTTTGATCCTGTTGTTTGCCCTTTTTTGTAATTCTAAAATGTAATTGTTGCTGCTACGCCCCAAAATTTGTTTATAGGCAAAAAGGATACACACCTTATATAGGAAGCCAGGAATTTGTTATAAGTATAGTTGAAATCCTTGCAGTCTGCTCCAAGAACTACTACTGGCCCAGATCTAATTATAACAGAAAGAAGCAGCTTTGTCTAGGCACAAAAATTTTCAATGCTGGTAATAAACCAGTTAAAACTGCGCTTCCTATGTTCTTCCCTATTTCCTGAAATTACGGCCCCCTTCTCCTTGGGGATCTGTGGTGGGAGCTGTCATGCTGGTGGCGGTGGTGGGTGGGCAGCTGCAGCAGGTCATCAGCATCTGGAGTCTTTTTCCAGGAGCACTATGATGTTCAGGTAGACAGTTTTGTCTTCCTCTCTCTAAGATCCGCTTGGGTTCAGTTTAATATGTTTGCTAATCTGTTTTACACCTTGCCTCTTCCTTCATTGCTCTGCAGCTCTGCATCACGTCTGAATTTGCAGTACAGCACCTTTTAAATATGCTAGGTACTATTTCTTTGTGTTTCTCATCCCTAAAACAATTTTTGTCCAGCTCCAGGTCTGCGTTTCCTGAATGAACCATGGGTGAGTTCATCACTGTTGGGGTCTGCTGTGCAAAGCCTGTGCCCCGTCTCGTTTTGCCGCATCCCGGTATTCCTTTGCTGGAATGGTCTCGAGGCCTCAGCCAAGGCAGCAGCCCCGTGTTTCTCTATACTGCATTATGGCATCAGAGTGTGGAACTACAGCGGTACCACTGCGGTGTGAAAGTAAAGTCAAAGGAATTTGCCATAGCCACCCACTCAGAAGAAAAATTGCTGTTACAGCTAAATCGAATTAAAACAAAGCCGCAGGCAGGTCAATAAAAGTTCAGACAAAGCAAGCCCGACGCGCCTCAGCCCTGAGGCCTTGCAAACTCAGCACAAATCCTGCGGCCTGTTACTAGCAATAACAATACAATGCAAGGGGGCGACACGCCTGCATTATTATAACGCTGTTCTTAAAGTTCCTCATTCGCTTCCCATCCAAGTCAGACCCCGCTAACACCCAGCTTCCTCGCCCGGAGTAGGGGGATGCAGGCACGGGGATCAGCCCCACATCAGGACTTTGCTGTTCACCTGCCTTAACGAAAAACAACTCGTTAAATACCACATGCCTCCTTGGGATTGGTGTCTCCTGGGCTGGGTTTATAAAATTTCAGGGGGCCTCTGGAGTAGGTAGTACCGAATTAATATCAAGCTATAAATAGGTTAATCAGGTGGAATTGTCAGCTGCTGAAATACTTGAGTTACACAATTATACTGACCTTGGCTCATGGCAGTGCAAGTTTTCTTTATCGAATTTCACTTTCTACCTGGCAAAGATCTTTATCTGGCATCTGGGTCAGCTTGCTCTTGAAGTCCATGCCGTTCCACTGAAGTAACAACCTGGGGGGCCAATATTGGAGCGATTTCTAAGGGGCTTCTGATAATTTTTCCTGTAGTTGCTGAGCATAAAAAATTTCTGTAGAAAACTGAGTCAAGACTAAGAAGTCAAGACCCTCTGCCCCACAGTTTAGCATCTGAAGAGCTGAAAAGATGAATTGCACCTATATAGCTTGTACTTTAAGAAGTTAAATGAAGACTATATATGTAATTCCTCTATGACAGCTTCCTCTATTAATAGACTAAGTCATCCAGCTGTCACATGCAGAAAAAACCGCATTTGTCACGCAAAGCCACAAACCCAACAAAATTGCTCCGATTACTCAGCATCACCTCAGTGAGTGGCTAGTAAGCAAACTGCTTAAAAATAACTAAACAATTAGCAGAACAAGACACAGTGATAAGGGGTAAAAAGTAATATGTTCCTTGAAATGGCACCTATGCTGGCTGGAATTATAACCATCACATTATTTACAGTTCCCACCCCATTGCTTGTTTCTGAAATAAAATGAAATAAACGAGTAATGGTTACAGGATAAGCATAGATACCATAACCCCAAACTATCCATCACGGTGCAAGCATCACAACTTTCTACCCCAGAAGTAAAAGGTAGAAACTTGAGTTGCAGCTTTCCCCTCTTAGAAAAAACCATCCAGAACCCTCCTTGTCCGCATCTCACTTGAGAGACATGGTCTGGAGAACTGGAGAGAGTGGTCTTGAAGCTGTGGTACTTTCCCACTGGTTGAACAGATCACACTTAATCATATCAAGGCATTTATTTGTTCATTATTCTGTTTGGTTGATATTTAGAAACAAAAAGGCAACCCTATTTTAGCAATTTGGCAATTAGATTCGTATTAGTAGATCAAATTGACATTTGGAATTAATTATAAAAGGGGGAAAAAAGGGTTTGTGCTCACTCTTGATCTTTTAGAACATAAAAATAAGGGCTGATAAATCTGGTTTCCTGCATATTTGCCATCTTGGAGACATCACGGTTTATTATGATTTGTTGGTTGATATTAAAGCAACTCCTTATTTAATGATCTAAGCTGAGACGATGGCTCCAGAGAAGCAGCCATCTAATATATATAGCATGAAACTGCTTGCACAATTTTGATGCGTGATTTACCCAGTATTACTATTACTTTTCCTAAATTTCAGCAAAATGTCAGGGAACAGCAGAACTTTAAGCTGTTAATGGATGTCTTACTTACCAACAGCACAACTGTCTTCTGACTTATGGCTATGAGAGGGTGATACTTGAGTTAACACGGGCTTAAACGTGTATCTTACATCTTCCTGACAAGTTTTTGCCTATGTAAGTAAGGGCAAGAGATTTGGGTGACTGAATTTTGATCCCAAATTCGTCAGGCTTCGGTTCCTTAGGAATTTGTGTTTGATTATTGGAACGAAGAAGCACGATCAAAACAATGAAATTTTGAGCAGTCAGAAATACGGAATATCTGAAGTTTGTATTTCCCGTATCTGTGACATATGATTCTCCTGTCCTGGGCTTATGCCTTCCTTCTGTGGTAAGCTGCAGGATCCCGCAGAGGCTCACAAACTATCGCACCTCCCTTGGGCCAAGGCACTGGTTGTCCCACACCTGCCCCGGCAGACGCGGGTCCTCTGTCCCTGCCTTGAGCTGGCATCAAATCCGGCTGTTGGCACGCTCGGAACCGTTGCCAGGTCACTGCTTGTGCAGGCATGCTCTTCCAATCAAAAGGTGGTGCCTCCTTAAACGTCCGTCTCCTAAACACGATCGAGCTATGCGGTTTTCTTCAGGTATCACAGGAAACTCATGAACCCAAATTTTTCTCCTCTGATAATGTTCATTCCTGTTTTCCTTCTGAAAAACATAAAACATTATCAGCAACGCCAAAATGAGTTTGCGAAGCAGGGAGTGAAGGCTTTGCATCATTTCCACTGGTGGCAAAATTCCCCTTGGTTTCAACGCGTTCAGGTTTTCCTTCACTGGTGGCAAAATTCCCCTTGGTTTCAACGCGTTCAGGTTTTCCTTCTCGATCCTACGTTTACTACGTAGACAGGATTTCCCTTGCAGATCCTGCAGCTGGCCCTGGGTGGACAGAAGCGGCTCCACTTCCGTCTGTATTGTCCTTACCACTCCCTGCCCGCTGCGCTGCACAAACTGCTGACTGCAGAATCCCCAAGGTGAAGGATAAGATGAAAAACATTTTCAGGGATTTGAAAGGATGGAAATAACAAGGCAGGAGAACGTGAGTCTCAAAAGGCAGGATAAAGAAGACACAAAATTTATTTTCTTTACAGGAAGCCGAAAGGAAAATTGTCTGGAAATATGCACAGTGTGGATGCACAGTAAAAATAGGAGTTTCCAAAAACCTTAGGAAATAAAAATTCATGACCAAAACTAAGAAATACAAACTTGACAGGTGCTTCCTGTGGCTGCGGAAATGAGGGAAGTAGAAGTGGGTTTCTCAAGTGAAGGATAATGACGATTCAGAGCACAGGTAATTTGTTTTTTCTCTCCAAGGCGGCTCAGCATGGGGGGATCCTGGCCCCGCTAATCAAGCGGTACCGCCCGCTGCCTGTAATGGGTGCCGCTTCTGCAAAGAGGTGATTATGTCAGTGAATCGCGTTTTGGGAGGCTGAAAATTGCTTTTCTCAGATTGCAGCAACTTTCCTGATTTACAGGAGACGCTCAAGTGGATCAGCCCATCTCGCTACTTTCTAGCAGAACCAGTTATTTAGGAGCCGTTAATTAGCTGGGAGTCTGAGGATGTAAATGCCCGTTTACTTCATCTCCTCACCAGCACAGGCTGGTTTCCTCTTGAAACATCCTATCTTTTGCCCGGTCTGGTTTTAAAAGCGCGAGGTTGCGGGCTCCTTCCACTTCTCCTGGTCCAGCAGCATTCACGGTGAGGAAGTTCTCATTGACAACGAATATCAGTTTTCTTCCTCAGTGACATTACTTCATTCTTAATTGCATTCTGATAAATTAGGCTCCGTAATTCCTCCAGTCTTGGTGCTAAAGGCTTTCAAATCTTTTTATTGGGAAGTAATGTTCCTCTAACCCTAAGCCATAATTTAACTATGCTAAACTTAGTTAGCGCTGTTGCCCTCCTCTCTTAAATCAGTTTAATAGCTTTTGCTGTTTTCTGCAGAACTTCCTGTAGTCTTGGTATATGTTATTACTTGGCACAACAACTTAACATTTTCCGCTGCTTCATCTCTCCGAACTGGAAATGGGATACCACACATCTTGAGACATATAATGCAAATGTCTCCTTTCTGCTCTCCACCGTGCAAATTTCTAAAGCAGGTTTATACATACTGCCTAGGGCTCTCTGTGGAGGAAGGATCCCCTCTCTCTTCTCAACAGTTGTTATTTCGGAGAACTGTTCACTTTAGAATATAATGAGGTTCAACTTTTTTGAAAATGAAGGTGATTAAGACAAATATGCTTTTCTTCATGTTCCCACAGCCTAGCACTGTAATGGGGTCCTTCCTTTCACATTTCCATATTTTTCAGTACATAAAATGTTTTACCAGAGGGAAGGGACACCATGCAAACCCCTACTGAATTATGATGCTGTAGAGCAGAAAGGCAAAGCCAGCAAGATGTACCTACTTCATCAGTTACAAGACACTGACAAAAGTTTTTAGTTCCACAGCGCTATTCTAGCAGATTTTATACCACCAGCGACATTTATTGTAATAACCAGTGGGAATTTAATGAAGCATAGTTCAGAATCTATCTACCATGCTAACAAGGGCAATTTAAATAGCCTGGTGAGGTACCGCATTCCAAGATGCATCTTTTTATCCTCACAGATCTGATTCCAAAGGCAATGCCAGCAACCAGTCCAAACTTGTAAAATTTGACTTTTCACACTTACTTTCTTTTTTGGCATTCCCAAGAAGCTTATGACACCTGAAAACTTTAATCCGCCATATGCCTCACTTGATTCCTAAATTGCTCTTCAGTTCTTTTCTCATCCTTCAAAGGGAACCTCGGCTGATAAAAGGATGCACCAGGAACATACGGGTTTAGGCCGAAAGGGCTCGTACAAGTTGCGACAGATTTGCTTCTCTGAGCGTTAATCCACTTTAATCCAATTGGATCACATACCAAACTAGCAAAATCCTTGAGGCTTTGACAGCACCAGTTCTGGTAATATTTAAAGGTTAACAAATTCAGTAGATCCTGTGCTACTTGTATCTACATTGAGAACTTTGACTGAGAATCTGTAAAATGAGTTAACGAATATGAAGTGGAGCCCACACACTGATAATCCTGCCGGGTTTTTTCCAATAGGACGTAGAGCCCCAAAATCTTGCATCAGAATGCAAGTGCCATGTGTTATCATGCTTCAATAATCCAGTCATTTCAAGGGTATCAAAGTAAGAGAAAAATAAGAAGATATAAAATGTGCAATTCCGATACAACTTCCTCACTGCTTGAGGAAGCAAAGCATCCCTAAATCTCTAAATGCCTCACGCAGGCACAGCAAATAAATGATCTGGGGTGGGAGATGACAATCTCTGAGGCCCAAGAGGATGGGGGAAAGATGCTGAGAGCTATAAAAAAAAGCTGTTAAGTGTATCATCTTGCTGTAGCGCTCTTCTTGTTAAAGATGCAAAAGCACTTGCAGCTGTTAAATACTGAGAAGGAGAAACAGCTTCACATCCAAGTGTAGCCCTCAGAGGGGATCCTACAGAGCGGTAAGATTTTTAAAAGGCTGATGAAAACTTGAAGGACACCAAAACTAGATGAGATACTATGAAAAAACACCCAACAAATACAATTTTAAAATATATAGAAACGTATGTATAAAAGCCTTCCTCAAAGGCCCTGAAGTAAGACATGAGGCTCACTCACGTACGTATCTGTACCCAATTCAATAAACTAATGCGACTGACACACTCTGCGCTCACATGCAGTAGAAAACCAAGATCTTGACCAGCTGCAGTCTTGAAAGATATTAGGGCTCTTGGGAAGAGCAGATGTGAATCTGTGTTCGGGATGACTCCATCCTGGCCATTTCCCTTAGCTTCCATGGGCAAGAATATGCTGATTCACTCCGAGCCCTGCACAGCACAGGAAACAGGTTTATCCCAGAAGATGCTGCAGTGACAGACTCAAAATAAATGGAAGGACTTCAGGATCTGAGGCATGATGCAAAACGTTACAATATTTTCTGTCTCAAGGTCATCCACTCAAAACCCGTATGGATCCTGTAATAACAGAAGCAGTCGCTTCACTGAAATTAATTTCTTTTGAGAATATCCCTTTTAATCCTCCATGCATTTTTTAGCACAAAAAGTTGGATTTTATCACAACCTCCTTCATAAAACTTGATATTGTATGGCTGGTAAGGTGGCCGTTTCAACAATTCCTCATTGGAAATCCCACACCGGTGAAACCTTGGCAACACTGTCAGTAAGTGACCTACACAAAGTTTAATAGAAAAATTTTACTCAATATCCTGTTTAATGTAAACAAGGCAGGAGGCAAAACAAGGAGTATATATTTTATATAGTTACACTATTTTACAGGGCACAGAAAGCATTGAGGATCATGGTTTGAAAACCCTGTGTGATATGCAATATCAGATATGGATTTTCCATGTAGCCCCAAGTCTACTACATAAGCCTTCGACTTTACCTAGCACTTCTGGTTAGCATTTCTTTTAGCAAGACAAATAGCACTAATAAAATGTCATCGGTGAAATTACACAGCAGGTTATGGTAGAAATTACCATGCATTTGCAAAGCCATTCCATGATTACTCGTGCCCTGTAAAATCAAGTGCGACAACCTTTACACTAATCATAGTGTAAGCAAGCTCGGGATTCTGGTCCTTATATATATATATATATATGTATATATATACATAGGTGATGTACAACCAGACTTAAGCTGTGTATCAAGTCACAGCTCTTATATTGCACAGACAAATACACTGTAAGAACGTTACATAGACAGGATCCGAATACCAGGAATATTACAGTCATATGAGAAACTAAGGGCAAACTTGTTCTACCAGAGCTAGCACGTGGCTTATTACAAAATTTTCTATATTGGACTCTAAATCAACTACATACTATAAATGGCAAAAAAGTAAAAATGTGTCTATTTACAGACGTGTGCATCAGGATTAAAATGTGGTTTAGATCTGCTTTTTGAAATAAAAAATTATTCTAGCTTTACCTCTTAAGTATTTCAATCTAATACTAGTGGCTGTATTTTCTAAGGTGATAAGCACTCGCATTTCCCACCGACACCTGGAGAATCTGCATATGCTGTGAGCTTCAGGCCATACCTTTTCCCAGGTGTCCATCTCTGGGTAATAAATAACCACATACAAACACACACACAGAAACAAAATGGGCACCTCGAGGACATGCATAGATCGGAAGGGTGAAAACATGGACCTGAACTAACTTCTAACCTTTTTTTTTTTGTAAAAAAAAAGTGCATGAAAAATATCACCACAAAAAAAAATAATTAAATGAGTTCCATCTCTTTAGGAAGATTAATTCACTTTTACAAAAATAAAGGTCATTGTCACCGTGTATGGTAATTAAGGGTTTGTAGGCAGCACTCACAAAAGCAGTTTAGGCTAAAGCAACTTTAAGGATTGCTTCACTTCTATCCGGATGGATCCATGTCTTAAAAATCTATCAGCTAAATAACATTTGGTATACAAGAACATCACCAATGTTGCTGGAGACAGAACAATTATATCCTGAATTTAAGAGTGCTTATAGTTATATCTACTTATTTTTCTCACAGACAAGCGTGAAGGAATTACGTTTGCAGCCCGGCAGACTGAAACGCCACAGAGGTTGCAGCAGTCCTTCCAGAAGCCGACCAATGCAATTCCTTACAGTGTCATGAGCTCAGGTATCCGTGAAAACAACAACAACCACAAAAGAGGTGATGTTAATGTTTTCATTTGAGATCAGGCATCTCTTGAACGGCTTTATAAATTCTTGAATTACTTGAAATGCTCTTGCAAGTTTTGTTTAACATTTCTCTCACTTTCATTTATAGTAGTATCATCACTTCCAGCTTCCACTGAAATTGGGACATTAGAAGCATTCTGGTACATACACTTTAAAAAAAATAAATAATGAAAATAGAAAATTTGAGGAAAGAGCAATTAAGCTTAAGCAAAACCAACAAAGACCCAAATTCAGTAAAGCATTAGCATTCGTGCTCAACAGCTTAACTTTTTTCATGTAAGAGATTGTGATTTAGGAATAAAATCCTTGAAATTAAGCTTTTGTTTAACTGCTTTGCTGAACTGGGACCCTATTTATAACAAATATATGTATTAAGTATCCCCCTGCATAGACATTTACATGTTCTAAACTATGTGTCAGGTATGTTACATTAACGAAGCTTCTAATGCGGACTGACTGCAATACCTATCACCAAAAATTACTTGCTACTTTCAAGGTACGGTTCTAAAGAACAAAAATGAATGAAACATCACTTTTTAATGCTTTATCCTACAATGCTACTTTGACCTGATAATGCTATGGGGCTAAATTCAAAAAAAAAAAAAAAANAAACATGCTTTTTTTTGCCAGATAAATGCAATGCTTTGTACAGAAGGCTCCCAGTGTAGGGAGCCACCGAATAGAGGTTTTACCTGCCAAAATGCTTCTCCAGTTCCAGAATGGCTGTCTTCAGCTGAACTTGTACTGGAAGCTTTTACAGCAGGACCCTCTTCACTATTGTGACAAGAATAAATTTAGCCCATTAACTGTGACACTGTTCTAATTAACCTGCTAACTTAAAAGGCCTCTCAACATCCAGGTTCCAAAAATATTTAAAAAAAAATAATCTCAAAGGCATGGATTCAGAGCAGAGTCTGATTCTAGGTACAGTCATGCAAATCCAGAAAAATTCTAGCGACCGAGTAAATTAGTCCGTATTTGTGTATGAGCAGTCACATCTGAAACGGGCATTAGCTGTGCAAATAGGACAGTAAGAACATCAAACAAAGAAATTCAATGTAAACACAAGGAGCTAAACTCTACCTTGCCTGCCTATGCTATTACGTTCATAGGAGGGGAGAGAGGTGCTACACACCTGCGCGGAGAATGGGACAGGTCTCGTCTGTCACCCGGTGTGAGCTGAAGGTTAAAGCTCAGCCACCCGAGCCAACTCAGCCAGCTGGACGCTGAAGTCCGAATGTCCCTCCGCTTGCAGTGCAAACGGCTGCCCTGGCTGATGGCATTCATACTGAAAAAGATTCACCGGGAGACATTTCTGCCTCCCAGCGCTAGGAAAAGCAGGGGCAAATTTTGGTCCTATATATGGTATCAAGGCTTTAACTGAATTGGCGTCAGTCAATCTTTTGCTGGGCGGTACTGCGATGGTTAGATAATCAATAAAAACATTTCTAAAAATGACAGAGTGTTTATGCTTCCAATCTTCAAGGCACAAAAGATTCTTAAACCAATTCAGGCTAAATACCAATTTAAAAGAAATTAAAAATACTGTTTCAGCGACAACTACTAATGACCTATAATTAACTTCCCTGTAAAGGTGACATGAGTCAAGCAACGAGAGTTCACAAGCAAAAACCTAAAGCAAATCTAGTTACACAGATGACCTGAAGAGCGATAACTTGGAATGACAGACACAAACATGCTAGAAACATGTATGCTTCAGATATATTTGTTATGGATGTGATGCTGAATGGGGATTAATTCCATTAGTATTGATTTTATACTGCTATAGCTCCTGGAGTAATCCATTGGGGAATCAAGCTTTAAGATTCACCATAACAAAACTGATCCCTCATTAATACATCCCACTGTGTATGGATTGGTGGATTTTTTTAACCTCTTCATTTTGAATAATACACACGGTAACTATGGTTGTGATTTCCTTTCATATATCCAACTGAAAAGAAGAATAATTAAGACATAAAAAAGTTATAAAATTAATTTGCTTTTTAAAAGTAATGCGGTCACAAAAAGCAAATTGGTGCACGTGAGCCCCAGAACATAGAAAAGACCCAACTCTCTAAACATTGTCACTATAACAGAACAACCAAGGTCTGATGTCTGTGGTTCTTCATGCAGCTTTTGTGGCTCTTCACACAGTGGCTAGAAATGCTATGTATCGGTTTCTCCCAAAACGCCTTCAGTCATAGACTAGGTCCATTTGAATCCCCCCCTCTTGCAATGTCAACATCTGGTGAAAGTAACTCGTCTTCCAGTTTTGCCAAATGTCAACTGACACTTTTCCAGGAGGCACCACCTCTTCTTCTCTGGGCGATGTCAATAGTCTTTTTCGACTGAAGCAGGCGAGGTGGTTTTACAGCCCGGTGACTCATCAAGGCTGCTTATGGTGTGGATGAGGCATGATACTTCACAAACGCAATTGCTGCCAGCTCTTTGCAGAATTCTTCCAGCACAATCACGCCCTCTAGTAATGTCATGTGGTCAATGCTGAGGAAGAGGGAAAAAAAATCAGCAGAAAATCAGGACTGGCACACACAAAAAACAGCCCTGGGGCTTGGAGAATATGCAATGTATTTACTCACATGGGCCCTTCCGGCTCCAAGCCCAGCAGGCGTTTTCTGACCAGCAGAAGTTTGGGAGTGAAATCTGGGATGCGCTGGATTCTAACCATGAGGTCCCCAACGACCTGTAAAGCACAATGCCATCAACAGGCAAAGTTAATGCCTTTGCAGAGCACCTGGCAGCAAGGTCACAGGGCAGCCTTCAGCCCGCAGGATGCACACCCCCTTCAGCATCCCCCCAGGCTCACAAAACAGCATGCAGAGTAGCTGCTCTTCCCAAAAAAGGGTGAGTGGGTGCAGAAAGTAGAGAGATACAAAAGGACAGGAACTCTTGGGCCTTATGAGCTGTTGCCACAAACGTTACTACTTACTTTAATTATGCCAATGATTAGTCTTAGTTAATATTGATGCAGGCAAGTGACCAGTAAATTCCTGGGTTTAGGGAAAGCACAAGGGGAGAGACTGAAGATTATATTTTGAAATGGAGAGGGCTGCTGGGAAAAAGGGAGCTAAGCCCTCCGTTAGTACTGGCCCAGCATCATTAACAGGCTCCTGACCAGCGGAACAGCTGGTGCGTGGGGTAGGCAGGGATCTCTGACTGAGAAGACTGCGGAGTGACAGGCACCCAGCCAGCGCTTCTGGGATGCAGGTCTGCTGGAAGGGATGGAATCAAAGAGGGAAAGGAAGGGGACTTTTGATAAATCCAGGACTTCATTGTCGAGTACAGCCTTCATCAGAAAAAAAAGAGGATGAGCAGAGATATCCCTCCAGGCACAGGGTATTCAGGAGTGTCCTTTGCCTGCCTGTGAATCAAAGCCATCTCCTTCCCACCCAGGTGTAAACCTGCACTTGGCCTGTTCTTACAGCGCTACCTGACACTGCCTGCAGGTGACAACAACGTGACCTAGGCCAGTTTAAAGCAACATCGTTGACAGAGGGGATGTTTTGCCTCTACACAATGAAACTAAGAAAAGAAAGAATTTTCAAGACATGCAGAATGAAAATAAATGCTGGGAAATAGATTTTCCAATGTTTTTGATAGAAAAGGCATAATTCTCATTTTCAAATCAAGACCATAAGTATCTATTTTCAGTGAGAAACCAATTGCCAACTTAAACTAGCCAGTAACTACAAAGTTATTAAATATATCACTGCTGTAGAGCCATATGTAAATAATAACTGTGTGTTTACTCACCCTGACAATAACAGAGAAGAGAGACCTGCAGCCAGAAGCGAGGTTTACATAAGGATCCAAAAGGTATTCATGTATATGAGGATGGGGAAACAAGGACAGTTTGGACAACACTGAAGTAACTTGTAAATTTACATCATAGGGCTGCAAGAAAAGGGAAACACGGTGCTTAGTCATTTTCACGCTGGTTTCTTTTCATCCAGTCAGTGATTATTTTAATACTAGAACCTCATATACAGCATTATGAATCTATAAATATAAAAATTTAGGTAAGAAAACAGGCCCAAAACCTCTGCCTTCCACAAGAGGAGTAATGTGAATATGACAGTTAGGTATTAGATGTTATTGTCTGTGTAACAGCTACAACCACGTGAAGCTTTTGTACACGTTTATTTCAGTGTATGTCCTCTTCCTGTAAGACATTTCTTCAGCTCAGTAGTTACACAAAGAGCACAGAATCAGCCTAGATGAAACATCTGCTTGCTTCTCCCGGATAACCACAAAGTACCTGAGCTCAGGAATTGAGAGACACAAATCCGTATTTATGGCTAATATGGTATTTCTCTTCTACTTTCTTTTTTCTTGGAAAGAACCATTGCAGGAGGCCCAGTCGTCTTGTGGCAGCATGCAACAGAAGATGAGACAGTCCTAGGCTGGGAAAGCAGCATGAAATTCTGAGCTTCTTCTCTACCTCCTTTCCCCAAATCAACCAAATGGGAGAGGCAACACTGTCGGATGCTGGAAGATGCTAATCAGTCATAAGAAAAAAAAATACTGCCTAACTGTCTAGGAAAATAATACTGCCTAGCTTAAAGGATTTTACCATTCCAGTGAGAAACTCATTGCAAAAGCAAGTATTTTTACCGTAGCTTCTTTATGTTCCAAGCACTTTTTTTTCCATCAGAGTGAAAACAAGCTGACATTTAATTCAGCCCAGAATTTGCCAACTAGTGGAACTTCCTTCCATTTACTCAGTGGTGGAACGGGCTACATTGATAAGAGATGGACAGACATTCCCTCGGTGCACACCCATGCCAGTCTAAAGATGTTACTGACACCCAGATGCCTTAATTTAACCTTGTTGATTTTACCTAAAGTGGATTACAGGGTGCTCATTCAATCCCTTTGAGTGCACAGCGGCAGTAACATCCTCAGTGGCATAATCACGTCTAGAAGAGGATGATTTCGTGGGCACAAATCATCATCTTTATGCTCTCGAGTTAGCATCCCACTGAAGAATCAGAGAACAGATTCTTCCAGATTATAAGATGTGGAAGAATTCAGCTTCAGATTAAGACATATATTTAGATGCGCCTACATGTCTAAGCTCGTATTAGCCTACTCAACAGAGATCTGGCACTTAATACACTTGCCTACACGCAAAAATCTCATGCCATCTCAGATGCTCAAGAGTGTCTGGGCAGCTCCACAGAGGGTGGATCCTGCAAGATCTGTGCTGTAAGCGCAAGCTTGTGAGGATATCTCGGGCGTCACAAAAATGGCAACAGATACCTCAGTTCAGGCAAATGAGTCAGGCTTTCAGTCAATACAGTCAAGGAAGCTGAGATGGTGATTCACTTCGCACCAAAGGAGACACCTACTTGCTTTTCAGTCTAACAGCTCCAGACACTACCAGGACCGCTCTGACAAAATTTCCGATGATTAGATGGGGACACCTGACTAACACTGAGGTACCTTGTTCCTGAATTCATTACTATTGCATTGCAAAGGGAGTTGTCTTACAGATCTTCTGAAGTGAAACCACATATTTCTCCCAATCAATGGCAGTTATTTCCGTACTTGATATTCCAGCAATAGATTCATCCTGATCTTCTAACAAATGAAGCTTTCAGAGCCTGGACGAGAGATGTTATAGGTAAGAGATGACTACATTTTGAGTTACTGTGGAAAAGGCACTGTGCCGACAGAGACACAAATTCCTTCCATAAAACCATTCCACTGCCTACCTAGCTGAACTGTAGGAGAAGGTCTTTAGAGCTGAGTCAGCCAATTTCTTAGGCAGCTCTGAAGCCATGAGCGTTATCTGCTGTTCACAAGAAGAGAAGGAAACACCGTAGTAACGCGTGCTGCATTATTCAGACAGATTGCTGTTGTGATTTGAACTAACTGAGAGCATTAAGGAAAGCTAATTCTTCATACAGAGCTTTTACTTCTGTCCATATGTCAGCATGCCCTCTATCAGGTAACATGCTAAAAAATTTCTCTATTAACAAAATTCTTGCAAAATTCTTAGGAAACTCTTCAGAAACAGCCAGTATAATATTAACAGGAAGAAGGAGGCACTGTCTAGCAGATGGGGTACTGGATTTGAACAGCCTTGAAACAAGTTACTTCACTTGTGCGCCTCAGCTGTCTTCTGTCAGAAAGCAGGCTAATGATACGTACCACCTCTGCAAAGTTTTCTGATATCTACTGATGCAAACTGATAAAAACACAAGCACTACCTATAGTGTTGTGAGAAAGTAAAAAAGACACTGAACACAATCTGTAAGTAGTACTGTGTCCCTGCTAAATGCTGTTCCACATTTTTCACTTTGTCTGGACATCAGCACCCATTATGTCAAATTTGTCATTGATAGGACCCAGGTTTTGTTGGGTTTGGGTTTTTTTTCTATGTGATTTCACTGTGAATAATGCCTAGGAATTTCAATTTGGTTTTTAGCACAGGGTTTTGGTACAAGAGAAGTAATATTTACCCCTTCTGTCTGATTAGGGCAGTTCATTTGAACTCTCCTGGAGTCAAGAACCATTTCTGACACCACAGATTGTAACACTTTGCTTGACTAATCCTACGTGTGTCATGCTGACAGGTAGTATATCAACAAGAGCACTGTGCTTCCATGCCAGCCGCTACTTTTGTTGTAATTATATGTTATGTGACACTCAGGTGTTTCTTGGGAGATGAACTTGGGTTCTTCACTTTTTGTAATTTACGTGTCATTGCTCAGACGAGGTTTTCATATCCATGAGGCTTGTTTTTCCTAAGAGCTGACGATGCCCAATTTTCTTCATGATTCCAATCTATAACCACTTCAGCTAGTGAAGTGCGTGGAACATGTTTACTGGAAGCAAACCCCTGAGAATACACAATACAGCAACGGAATTATTTGGCTTTCTTTTTTGGCTTCTGAATCATAAAAGTTGGTACTTTCAAACAGCCTTCTCTCCTGAACACTCACAGAGATGACCTAGAGGCTACTACTGGTTTCTTGACATGTTTCCTAGACGTTTACATGTTCAAATGGCTCTTGTCCTGCTTACGGCCAGGAAATATGGCACTACTACAGCTAATTGTTTATTCTGTAGACAGCTCCACATGCAAAACAGAAAAGAATACTACAAACTTCTGAAACTGGAGTACTACTGCAACTCCAGCTGGTATAACAGGGAGGATAATCTAGACTTTCAGGGCTCATTTTCAGTGGCCAGAAAAATTATCTTCTTGATACAAAGCAGCAGCATTGCCTCATCTAATTTAAGTCCAGAGTTTAAAGAAATCAAAGAAACATAAAGTTTTCATCCAGAGCAACATCCTTTTCACCTCCCTGAGCCTTCACTTCGCTTCTCCCCAGAAAGACTAGGTCATGAAGGCTGGCTAAATAAAGAAACAAACAGACATCAGGGAAATTCTTTTTCTTTAAACGCCTTTGTACTAATCTGGGTCTGACATGTCATACCTCCTTTTCAGAACTAGGAGCCAGTCAGATCGTATCTCATTTGTTTACCCTTGGCAGCTATATTTTTATTATTTGAAGATAATGAGACAGGAAAAAAAACTACTTTACATTGCAGATAGAAAAGGATACCTTCTAGAAACTTTCCATGCACTGATAACAGTTTTTTCTAACTGTGAAAAAATTGGGAAAACGCTAGTAGTGACACAGTAAGTTCTTTTCATCTTACACAGTGATGTAAACTGCTTCCTTCCTGAACAAGACTTCAGATTGAAGTTTACTGAAATGTGGCAGTAAGGAGCTGTACAGTATTTACTGAAAAACTCACATGCTTTCTAAGTGTAAATGCTGGAAAATGAAAACAAAACCACTGATGCTAGTACTGAAGGATTCCTAGGATACTATCTTACCCTCATCTTTTATCTTAAGGATATTCTTTTCTTACTCAGCAATTCAAATGGTATTTCTGGTCTTTGGTACACAAAAAGGTGGCTAACAAAGATAAGAGAGCTTTTGTTCTCTACTTTCGTTAAATTGATAATGCTGATCACTGTAACATCTTGCAATCTAGAGAGACCTGCACCAAGGACATCGGACATTACACGATAATATGATGTTGTAATAGACAACTGGGTGATGGGGATCCGTGGGACCTTATGGAGATTAGTCCTTTAGTAGTGATGAAAATATCAGAAATGGAATTTATAACCTGCTTTTACTTACCTGATCAAGAATCCTGCCCATTCTTTCAAAGAGGACTTTCAAAAAGTGTCCTTCAAAAAATGATGCTTCTAAATTGCACTTTTCCAAAGATCTGGGAGATCCAGGCCACTCCCACCGTAAGCAGATGACACAATAATCCCGGAACTAGAGAAAAAACAGTGAGAAAAACAGACTTAAACCTCCATGGAAACCATTTAATTTCCTTTTAATAGTCCACACACCTTAAAACCATAATCTGTAGCTAAATGACAAATCTAAGCTCCAAAAGAACAGTCTTTCTAAAATAGACACTACCAGTTTCTATGCAGGCATCTCATTTTCTTCTTGACATTCATGTTGTTAGGGTAGTTTCAGAAACAATGAGTGGAGAACAGAGCTCCCAAAAAGGAGGTGGGGCCAAAACACAAAGTGAAGTCAGCAATGCACATCCTGATCAGGGTTCTTCTAAAGCAGGAATTGCATACATATACATTCTTGTTGTCGGTAGTTACCACACTTTCACTGTATTATGTGTAGCTTATCTTGCTATCCGATCTTTATTCCTCCCTAATTCCCAGAACAGGAAAGGCACATGTGTATATGCAGGAGATGCAAATGAAAAGCATTTCATTTCTCTTCCCTCTCTTTGTTTCCTGTCACCCATAACAGTCTTTCTCAACCTCTGCCTCTGATTTGCTTGATGTCTCACTTTCATACCTTGAAAGGAGCACAGGTTATAGCAGTGAAAATAAGGAACACAGGAATAAACAGTAGTAAAAGAGAGACAAAACAGACTCAGAAATTCCGCACTGCATGTAGCTCACCTACTTGCGCAGGCTTCCAAGAGTAGAAATATGGAAGCAGAACAGCTATTTGGATGTAATAACAGTAACAGGCAGGGCTATTCTTAGGGGGGAAATATTTTAAGAGTAGCCATATCATTGTCAGGATGTGACAGAAACCAATTCTGTTCTCTAATAACTCCCAGAATACTCTTTTTCCCAAGGCATGAAAGAAATACAAAGATGATGTGTGTTTTCTACCATATCTACTGAGAATACAACATAGGGGAATTTTACATCAACCTTTGTTTCCTTACTTTCTATTTTCTATTCCCGTTCTTTTCAGAAGAGACTACAGATAAAACAATAAAATAAATACAGAAATCCAAGCTTCCCATCTTAAACTGCTGATATCATAATTCAGAGGTTACGGAATTTTTGAAGTAGCTACTAACTACTACTACTAGCTACTCTCTCCGTTACCCTACTCCTTTGCATAAATTTTTCTATGCCAGAAGATTCACAGGACTTCAATAAGAAAGCTGCAAAATAACAGTGATTGTCCTCTCACCATGGAAATTTTAGATTATGTTTGTGAAAACAAAATCTGCATTTCTTTCAAAACAGTAAATCATAAAGCCTTTCCTACCTAGCAAAACTCCCAACTTGAAACCTGAATGCCTTAGGCTGCGCATTCCATGTGATGAGCCTTTATTTTTAAAGCCCCAGATTGCATAACTCCTATGCAGCATTTTAATTTCCCTTTAGTCCTTTCAAACAGCTTGGCAGGCAATTCTCCAAGAGAATGCAGATAAATGCAAAAGCAAATTAAGAATCTATCTGCGGTTCAGATTTTCTCTCAGTGTATTTGTTATATGAATATTAATGCATTTAATGTCATCCATTATTCCCTCTAGAGTAGTACAAGGTGGATTTCACCGTCAAAAGATCTCCAAAGGTAAGTTTTCATTAGAAAATAAAAATTGAATTTTCCCATCTTCCATTACCAAAAGATGCATGTAGTGGGACTATTTATAGAACCATTTGTATATTCTAACAAGCATTTCAAATTCTCAAGGACTAAGGAAGACTTCACCGACTTACTTGTCTGTGGGCATCTCTGAGGTAAGTGTCATAACCTGTACCCTCCACATGGTATGATGACTTAGCTTCATCAGGTACAAGGCAGAGAAAACTAAAGAGAAGAAAAGGACATTAATGAATATCTATAATCCACACAGCACTAGATCAATACTTGCTCATCGTCCGTAATGGTGTACACAATACTGAATTGTCTGGCCAATTAATCCACACATTCTACCAGAACTTTAGGCGAAGAACAGAGAACACAAAATCTATTTAAGCACATCTATTGTTAACAACAAGATGTAAACTTCAGAACTTTTGCATCTAGCACTAGGGCTAAAAACCTCAGAGGAAACATTTTCACAGAGTAAGAAGACAGAATGGAGATGAAAAGGAGTATTCATAACCAGGTTATATATTTGTAAAGGTCAGACTCCATCTTACTAGAGCATATGGAAAATTTACTGGGGAATAAAAGAGTCAAAAGAGAAGGAGAATTACAGTTAAAATTTTTCTTAACCTACTGCATAGGCAGTTTTATTTACCATAGTTTGTTGCGGTAAAAAATGAACGTCTAAGAACATGCAGGAATATTTGCATATAAATGTCCCAGTTACAAATATCACTGCCTTTTCCAGGTATGTAGTGCAAATACTGTATGTCCTTATTCACCAATATGTCACCTAAAAAGCATCAGGAAATTCTGAATCTTATTAGAGAGGAACTGTCTTTAAAAGATAAATATAAACCCCTAAAATTTCTGGACAGCAATATACAATTCAGTCTTTGGACCCCGTTTCCAAATTTCAGCTTTCTCCACACCCCAAGAACTGCTGCAGGCTCCTGTTAAGATTTATATGCAGAAATACGTTGTAGCTGACTTTTCATGTGGAGTTCATCTCATCTGAACAAATACAAATTTGCACAACACTGCAAATCCCAAAAACATTTCTATTCGCTAATGGAGATTACATGAGGTGAATTTAGGAGAGTGTTCTTTGCTCCAAACCATGTCCACCATGAACTATATATAGCAGTACTGAGAGGAAGAGGGCAAGGAGCGACTATGCCATTCAATGCTGTCTGTCCTCAAGCTGTTTGCTGCTTTGGCTAACACCTTTGATTATTTCTGGGTAAGTAGACAGGTCAGCACTGAAATACCAGTGCTGCTTTGCTACCGTGTATTAACACAGCAAACAGCATTTGTCCTAATATTAGTTGCTAAGAGAATTACCATCGCTAAGTTGCTTAGAGCAGAGCCTGTCCTCTCCGTGATATCCAATTTGCAGCACCTCTAACATGCACAAAGGTACGGTACAGGTGACAGAGATGCCCCTTGATTTGCAGGGAACAGAAGGTTATCTCCAGCATGGCAATTGTTTAATATATTTGTTTAAGGAACTTTAAAAAGTTTAAGGGTTTTTTCCCCCTAAAACGCTTATAGCAAGACTTCCCAGACTTCTCCAGGAAGGTCAGATCCTGGAGTTTAAGTATAGCAAATATTTTTGAGAAAAGAAAGGTTTATTATCAATGAGGCTTTCATCATGAATTCTGAGTATTCAACTAGACTGTTAGCTATAAAGTTCTTCTATTTTTCTCATTTATGTTGAATTATTTTTACTTATTGTAAGCTCTAATCTTTCAGGAGTAGCTTTCTGATAAAATGCCTCATGAATTCCTTCTGTGGAGTCGTTTTACCAGCTGGCACAGAATAACATCCATTACAGAGTACATTTAATTTGCATAGTGTGTGCAGACACCCACACACTCAGAGATTTCTTTAAGTGTTTGTTTCACCTTACCTATTTACAATTTTATGAACTTCAGTCTTCCCATCATTTTTTGGATGTTCTGGACTGACAGGTGGAGAAGCACTGAGCCACTCCTGAGCTGACAATGTGTTATCTGGAGACAGATCAGTAAACAACGGATCCTCCTCTAGGTCTCTGTGAGATTATATTAGACAAAAACATAATCATTCACAGAATGTTATGAAAGGCATAACCTCTGGGTCAAAAGGCATGCTTTCTATTTTTCTTCTCTGAATAACTAGGATGTTTTCCAGACCACTATCATATGCACATCTTTTACCTAATTAATATGCAGAAATACCAACCTTTACAAATACTCAACAAACTCTGTTTTGAACAAGAATCATAACTTCTTGATCTGAACAACGGAATAGACATTTTTGACTCGTAAAAAATCACTGCATTTAATCACTTAAAGTTTTTAGACACACTTTTTACATGAGAGAGAGTTATACTCCCGGAAATCAGTAGATGTCATTTAGATGCCTCAGAAATATCTGAATTAAGATGCCTAAAACAGCTGGTGTCCTTACCCCTCCATCAGTAAATAAAAAGGTGTTACAAGAGTTACATAGAGTATTTAAAAGGATTTTATGTAAAGTGTCCCAGAAAGGTTCTTCCATCAAAAAATGATTCAAGATCATAAAAGTAAGCAGGACACCTAAGTTATTGACTTCAAGAATAATGTAAGTGAAAACAATACAAATATGTATAGACTTAAGCTAGGTAGATGCATAAGTAAATTGATATATGAAGACCTTTGAGTGCCTGTTGTTCTGGGAAGAGGCTTTTGATAATTTTAGTTTTTCTGTTACTGTTCTAAAAATTTCCTCAAGTTGCTGATGTCATAATTTCTGCATCACTTCATGGATATGTATTAATACATACAGCACTCAAAATGCTGTATACACTCACTCTCAATTTCTGAAAAAAAACCCATTTTGTTTTAAAAATAAGGATAACTTGGATGTTAGCTGTTGTGAAAAATTCCCTTAAAAAAGAAACTTACACTGCTCCTGCAATTTGTCCATTCTCTACCACATCTTTATCTTCTTGACAGAGAGGTTTGTATTCAATATAGTTTCTTTCTTCTAAGTTTCTTAGAACCAAATTATAAAGAATGTGTTCATTGGGTTTTTGCAAAAGGTGCTCAAACATCCGTAAAGTCATTATGCTGATCTGCAACATAAAAAGTAAAAATAAACTGGTGCACCACTGCCTTATGTTCATTGCCTTATATCTGGTTTGTACATCCTAGAACATTGCAATTACTTATTTACATTAGGGAAGGAAGCAAAAATCGTAAGAAAAATGAGAAAATTGTTATGCTGAATGTGGTATAAACATGGGTGAAGAGTTCACACACATTTGAAAATCAATATGTGGATGTATTTTTTTCCTGTAAAACAAAAACTGTTCTAAAATCTGCCAAAATAACAATGCAAAGAACATCCAGAGAACTTACAACTTAGCTTTCTGTACTACATTCAGATCTATGCTGGAACATGGCTGTCACTGTGCAAGCGAGTCATGGAACAGGACTTAAAAGGTAGTAATAAATACCCAGAATAAACCAAAGTAATACTGGGATATTGTGACTAGAACTATAGGCTAAGATTTTTAGATGGTGATATTGTGTAGGCTTTTAAAAGGAGACTGACTTCAAGCAACACAGAGTTTTTACAGACAGCTTTGGAGTGCTTAGCTTTGCAAAGATCAACTAATTTACACAGATAACTCATTCTGACAGGGTGAGCAGGTAAGCGTACTGGAAAAAATGGGTATGTGAAGGCACAGATCTCTATTTCAGGCAAGCTTGGTTTTTATTTGAAAAAGTAGAGGGTGGATAAAATGAAACAAGCAGCTCCTGAGGAGGTATTTTACTGAAGTAAATTATTTTAACAGTGTTTACTGTGTGTAAAGCACTTAAAGTTATTTTATCATCTTTTAGTTGGCATTGTGTATATTCTCTGACCATGCTTACTTTATATAGAAAATAGTAAGTTTTTAACTATACCTTATGTGATAACGTGACAAGATTGACACAACACGGAAAATAACAGCGATGCAACATAAAACAAAGCACTAATTAAAATGCAATTACAGAAACTGTTTTTGCTCTGTCTTACAGATGAGCAAGCCTAACTAGATATGCATAGGGGGCAGGCAAATTTAGCAAAGAATCTTTATTAGTGGGAACAATGCACTAGCTGGAGAAAACAGCTTGACTTTCATTTTCTAAAGGGAATTCATGCGGCTGGCAGACAGAACTCTTTTCCTTGGCAAAATAAGTTAGCCGACACATATATGGAAAGACCTCACAATGGTGTTTTTACAGACTCTACGCAAGACAGAACTGGCTGGCAGACATTATTATATCATTACCACTTCTCACCTCGTCAGAAATATGATCACAGTGTTCGATTAATCTGTGTCGCAATGGATGTCTGTTGATGTCTGCCAAAGTTTCTGGCTCTCTGTGTTCTCCGAGTATAAAATAAACTACTTCCTGCAGCAGGACATCTGAAGACACTTGACGAACAATGCGATGCAATAGTGCAGTGGATGTGAGGATTCCGATCTCTGAACTGCACAAAAAATTTCATGTCAGACACATAGTGGATTTCAGCTGAAAAAAAATCAGCTTGATTCAGATTCTGTTCTGCTGTGTCTTGTAGAATGCTACTCACGTTTGCATCAGCTGGGGTTCCATAACATCAATGAAAAATCGTTCCTGCACAGCTTTTGCCATAGCAACAGCAGTAGTCTGAAACAAAAGTACAAAATGGTATGTCTCAAACTCAAAAGCTAAGAAACAACTGGAACTACTTATTTGCTGAATATATTTGTATCATCTGTAAACATTTCAAACCTTTTGTGCTTCTTTGATGAGTTGATCACAGTAGTCAAACCATGAAAGAAATGAAATCAATGCTCTTTTCCCTGGAAAAGCAGATGCATCTTCTTTGTGGCTATAGGAATCCAAACTAGGGAACACAGGGAAAAATACTTATTTAGTCTACAAATTATTGAAGAATCTTGGACTTCATTCTTATTGAACTTAACAGAACAATTAATGATCTACTTGCAATGAAGTGAACATTAAACTAGCTTTTCTGCTGGTCTCTACTAATCCGGCAGTGCTATCATTACACAGGTTTTCTGTGGCATGCTACAGGGTATGTAGTATGTACAGCAGAAGAACTCCGTTTGTTTAAGTATTTCGTGAGTCAGAAGGGAAAACTGATTACCTAATCTGTTCTCCCAGGAAACACAGACCACAGAAACCGAACCAATAACTCCCGTAGTCAGAAAACCGTAAAATGAAGGCAGTTGTTCTTCTCTACCCTGTAACAACCTCAATCAAGTCCACCAAAACCACACAGTGTATACCTGAACTAGATTGTATCTTTCAGAAAAAAACATGTATCTCAATGTATAGGCTCTACAGAATAACAAATGCACCATTTCTTTGGTAAAGCAGTCCAATAATTATTTACCCCACTATTCAGAGTTGTTTTTTCCCTTCTAACTTCAAACTCCAACCCCTAGAAATTCTGGTAGTTATTCTGCACATACCTAGTTTTTGTCTCAGTACTAACAGATCACAAGCAATTCATAATAACGAAAGCAGAGTGGGGAAGAGAAGTGTTTTGAGAATCTAACATGCAAGCAGTTAGGATAACAGGCATGTATCTTTTGCTTCATGCTGATGAGTTACGCAGTAACTCCTTCCTTCTTTTTTACTGCGAAAATTTTGCAACAGCCTGTTATCAAATATACCCTTCCTACCCCCTGCAACAGGTTACGGTGCTCACTGTGTACAGTGAAGAAGTTTGTTTCCTAAATCCTTAACATCTGAACAAGAAAATAATTTGTACCTGATACTGCGGCTACACCACACCAAATCGCCAACATAATTCAGTTGAAAAACCTGGCCCCTGAGGAACCTCTGCAAGGGGCTGGCAGCCAAACCTGGCCCCATGTCAGAAATCACATGTACATTGGATGCCCGAAGTCGTACCACTATGCTGCAGCTGGGATCTCAGCTCTGCTCTCGAGACTTTAGCATGGGGGTATGAATATTTTATACATCGTATCTACCTATAGAAAATTAGTTTCAGGGAGGGGTGTAAAATCACCTTGGGTATTAAATACAAAAATAAAATTCTTACCCCCAGTTAATTGCCTCCACTGTTTCAATGTCTAAGGGATCCAGTGACTGAGGCAGGGCTTTGTAGAGGGTGGCCAGCCTGTCTGTCAACAATTCACATAAACAAGTGCTTTGAGTCAGGCACTTGGCAGCTGCTGGTTCTGGCAAACTCACCAAAAGCATGAGGCCTTCACAGGCCTTCACTGCTATCCGGCCGTCCTGGCAGAAGTGCATGGAAGAATTAATCAGAGGGTGAATGAAGCTCACTTGAAATCAAGAAGCAGACATCTCCCGTATAAAACCTCTCCATTTCCCCACAGTGAGTGAAGGCATTTATTTTTCTTGCCTTTTCAGTCATTAAAACTTCATTCTAGTGAATTTGGACGGTACAAAATAAAGAATCTCACCTGAATCCACGTCAAATACTCAGAATGCAACCTTCAGGTTGACAGAACTAGTGCTGTAGGTCAGCTTAAGACCAAGACATTAGACAATGTAAACTATCACTCAACAATAACGAGGTACATCGGTAGATTCGGTTTTCTGCTCTCAACACTGCTGTAGCAATTACAGGCTGACCCAACCCTCCTTTAAGTTTTCTGAAAGAATCTGAGCATGAACTCGAGGATGGAGCTGGGTAAGACATACAGCAGTTGTTCTTAAAGAAATCAAACCCCTAGACATAGCCCTGTCCCTTTACAAAAAAAAGCAGTTTGGTTTAGTCAGTACGATTGAAAGTAGTTTTTAAAATATTCTCTTGTGCTATATTTAATCTAATGATCATCCCGTGTAGCTTGTCTGTGAAACATGCAGAATCCTACACAAACTGATCAAAAACCACATTACCATCAACAAACTTAATTTTCAAAAATAGTATTTTTACTTTAATCTGACTTGGCAAAGAAAATTGCCAAGTTACACAAACCACCTGCAAAACAAACCTTGTTTTAAATTTTATAGTTAAAATACAGCATGTACATACATGTATATTTACTCCCTCTTCCCACTTCGCACGGCACCCAAACTATTTCATCATTTTATCACATTAAAAAGAACAACAAAAACCAACTCACGGGACTTTTAGTGAGGTTTAGTAGAGAATTCACTAAGTTATAGTCTTGATTTGGACAAACAGTGGAGGATTCGGGTGATGATGCGACATTTAGTTCATCCAGACTGAAAGAGAGATCATCCGCCTGTTGCGAGAGGTCATCTTCCTTCTCCATTTGCTCGGCTCCAGCAGCACTAGGTATTTCTTCAGGCTGAAGGGGCTGCCCTGTATCCGTTGTCAATGAATCTTGGCCTTTTAGCATGTCTTCCGTGATTATGCTTGCTGATCCTTTGGAACCCATTGCTTTTAACTTATTCTGTAAAGCATTTTTTTGGAATTACATGGTTGAAATTACTGTTCAGCCTGAAGTAGAAATTTACTAAAAGCAAATTTTTTACATCAGCATTTGCGGTAGTTCTCAACAAGGCTGGACACAACAGCCATGTAGAACGTAATGGGTTGGGGAAGCACGGGAGTTTTTAAACCTAGCACATTTTTTAATCTGCTTAAATTTCTTTAAGGCCTGTACCATTTAGCTTCAAGGCTGAGTATGCCATTTACAAAGAGATGGCATCTTTTTCTCTCTACCACTGAAGGCACATATCCACTTGATTCGCCCACTATTTGATAGTTTTTCATTTACCTTATGAGTGCACCTTTAGACCTCAGCACATACTATAAAACATTCCTTTCTAGGTCAAGGCCTGAAATTCATCTAATGTCGGAAACACTATTTCTACTCACAGTCATACAACTAAATTAATTCTAAGCTTCTTGAGATTTTATCTTCAGCAGGAAAGGAAAAACCCACATCTTTTATGACAGCAGAGTACCCTCAAGTTGTGTATCCCAAGAGGAAAAAGCTGAGTAGATTGAATGGACAGAAGACACTAGAAGTTAGCATTGGGCACTGGATGCTATAAAAGATCAGAGATCACAGAGAACCTTCTCGGAAGCTACAAAGCATCTCTACTTAGCCTGAAAGAAAGCAAACCAACTGTCTTCCCATAAATCTGCCTCCAGCACATAAAAAGGCATTTAAATGTGTGCTCTGTGATACTAAGAAGAAAGTCACAGCAAGGCAAGATTCAGTGTTCTTCTGGCATGAGCACAGGTGAATAATAGTTTATTAGAACCATAAATTAGACTTCAACACAAGACATTTTTTCAAGTGAGTTCAGTAGTGAGATTATAAATCCAAATGGTTCTCCTTGTCTATGGTAACAGCAAAATTATTACAAATATATGTCAAGCATTAATAATTTAAAAGAGTAACCATTTGGGGTTAATGGCGTTTAGTACATACAAACCAGCAGGGACTAACTACATGACAGTCTCAGGCAGCAAACGAGAACTGCTGTGAACGCTTGCTTGATTGATGTGCGTTCATTGTGGAGAATTTGTACTGAATGTTGTGATACACTCACATAACCAGTTCCCTGGAGAGGCAACCCAGTGGTAAAAGCAGCACAGTGCATGCTATAAAGTAAGTATGATTCTTTTACTACAGTAGAAAAATTAGTCCTTCAACACACAGACTTTTTTTTACCGCGCAAAATGTGTAAGGCTGCAAAACAACCAAAATGGGTCTGTCTGAACCATGTCTGCCTATCCCTAAATCTTCTAAAGTCCCCCCAGTACCCTCCCATGTATTTTATCAAAACACAGGAATACCTGAATCACAACAATTAGCTTTATATATAGAGCACAACCAAAGGCTGGAACTGCATTTCAGTCCTGGATTACACATTGCTGATGGCACTACTCAAGTAGCAGACAGGGTTGCCAAAAAGAAAAGCTACTTTTTTCAAAAATCAGATAAAATTTTGTAAAATACTTATTTTATCTTATGTTAGCCTCATGTTTGGACTCTTCTGTCATTTAAAAGGCCGCAGTTTGTTTAGCTAAGGCTTTGGTGAGAAGACCTAACGTATATAAATGTATAAATGCCCCTAGAAATTTGCCCATAGTTCATTACTCTTACACTGGCAGGTGACACAAAGCATTCTGTACATTAAACAACACACAGGCAGAGTTTTGGTGTGTATTTAAGCTTCCTATTGTCTAATCATGCAATTCTGCAGCTTAGCTGCTCACCTGCCTCCTGTAAAGGTGCAAAACAGGATCCTGAATGACCTAATAGAAAAGGTTACATAAAACATATATTCAATGCTTTCTAGACAAAGTACTCCTCTAAGTGAATTCAGCATCAACAGAGAGCAGACTATATAAAAATACATTTTTATGTTTTCATGATATGTAACTATCAGTGTTTCAAAATCTGTGGGGGGTGATGCCATTTCTAAGTTCAAATAGATTTTAAAAGAATTCTGTGAAAAAATCAAGTGATATCACAGCTAATGAGAATCTCTACTTAATTCATGGCAAGAAACATAAAGCTGGTAATCTGTAGCACTGAAAGTAGAAGTGAATGAAGAGTGAAACTGTTTTTCATTCTATAAAATGAAGGTACAACTTTTTAACAGACACTATATTAGAACTTTTTTAAGGTCTCAAGAGCAGAAATTGAAAGACAGAGAATCAAATGTTCCTTTACATGGAAAAATCAGTTAGTTGCAAGGAGTACCTTGCGTAAGATGGGATGAGACAAGGCAGCTAAGGAATAAATGAGTAAGGAGAAACATGAGGTAACAAGTTTAGCACAGAATACTGACTGAGATAGAGGGGACAAGAAAAATTCCTATTCCTATTCCTATTCCCTTTTAGAAATTGAACTTTTATATGTTCCTTCTAAATGAGAACAGAAAGTCAGTCTAGAAATTCTTTCTCCTCCCACTCTGATTTCATCAATGCCACATGTTAAGTTCGAAGAGGGAGTAAAGATATTTGGCTTTCTTACGGATAGAAAATAATGTCATATTGTAGATTGTGAGCTGGCACTGCAGCTACACCATATGTGCCACTACCAAATAAGGGCCCGATCCTGCAGAACACTTAGCAACTCGCAAGGTTTCAATGCCCCATGCAATCTGTCCCTTAGTATTTACTGGGCCAAAGACAAAACAACTTAAGAAATTCAAAGTCTCCCACACATAGTGCTTTACATTACAATTCATATCCCTACTCTACAGGCACTTTCACTACAAAGGATAAGGACCTCAGGCAGGTGCATTTGTGAGTAAATGGAATTCTAGTAAAAATAATCAGATGTATCAAGCCTCTGCAAGAAAAAACCCAAACCCAAACCTTCTAATATCTCAGGAAAAAAAAAAATCACAGACTGAATGAAAACTAAGCTATGAAGCACAATGTGATACCTCCAGCTCTCTATTAGATTTTGTCTGTGACACTGTAAATACATCTGGAAAATTTGATTTGATTTACTCACCTCAAGGAAGAAGTTGACCAGGTACGGATCCTGTTTCAGCTTTGCACATACTATGCAGAGAAATTGAATTTCTTCATTTTCTGTTGGTGTTGCCAGAACTTCACCACACAGCCTGATTAATTTCTATCACATAAAGTGAAGAATTAAGACAGGGTGTAAGTTAAAGCTTCTTCTAGGAATGATGGACTGAATTCTTTTTCTATATGCATACTACAATGGTGCATGATTATTGACTTGAACATTTGCTCTAGATTAGATTGCTACGAACAAGATTTCTTTATTACTTAGGACTCGCATTGCAGTGGCAGTACAAGGCTCTAATCATTAAGGCTCTAATCATACATTAAAACTGATACTGCACTTGAGCAGTTTCTTTAACTCACTCGACAATACAAGAACTAAAGATACTATTAGCTACAGCAGAATAAAAGAAACTTGTCATACAAAAATATATTTTACTTAAAATTTGAGTAGTACCTGCACTGGCCTATGTACATTTATGTGGGGAAGAAGAGGTTGCCGTATTCTTCCAAGAAGTTTTGTATAAAAAGCCAAAACTTGCTGTTTCATTCCTGGAGGACACTAACAGAAAAAGAGATGAACAATAACAAAAATATAACAAACATGGAGAGAAACATATATGCAAATTTATCACTCAAAATGGCTCATTAAACAGCAATAATTTATCCAAAAGTATTTTTAAAAAAAATCATCATCTGTTAACACATTACTTTTATCGATATTAACAGAGATCAACAATAAATGTTGCATCTCATTACTGTTTTCCAAATTATTCATACTTTCAGTTAATTTCTCTAGTGAAGACTTCTACCAATCTTTCCAGGAAAGATTCCTGATCACAACACAGTGATAAGGGGAAATTAACTCTGAATTAATTAGCTACAGGTCAGCTGTCTTTTACAGTACTGTGCCACAAAACATCTTAATGTCTACAAAAGGTTTTTTAAATTCATGAGCAATTAACCTTAGACAGATAGAGTGCTTATAAATGCACAGATATTCCAGGATGAAAGAAAGCCGTTGTTTTCCCTGAGATTCAGCAGAATATAAATCACAAATATCTGTGGAAGATCCAGACCCATGTTCTGCTGTCCCTCATGCACCATGTCACATGAGAGTACTTTCTGACGTCCATGAGATCTGATGACTTCTGGTCCTTTACGTACCTTCGTTTCTAGCTAAACCCCTAATTTAGACTCTAACGTGTTCTACCATGTTAATAAATGCTGTCATGCCATAGGTTAATTTTAACCCACATCATTTCCCTCATCTGGTTCACTGCATGGGTGAATGGAGCATGGGGTGTCAACAGCCAGGAATGACAACTGCCTAACCTAGTTCTCCTTCCAAGGAGATTATTAATCCCTAATTATCACTCAGTTATCAAGCAATCCATTGAAAAGAATGGAAAATGCGTACCACCAGAGTGCATCTACAATACTGTAATAAGTATAAGTGATTACTGTGAGAGGATATTATTATTTTGCAACAGATCTTTGCAACATCTTGCAAGCACTGAACTGCGTATTTATTTCAGATGTATCAACTCACAAGTGGCGAAGTATAAAGACAGGCTGTACAGGAATTGCCTATACAGGCATATTTGCATGAGTGCAAAATGACTTCTCTCAACTCTTAGAAACATACTACTAATTACCCACTTCACATATGTCACCATTTCATCTTGGTTTCTTGACAAAGTTTATAGACTACTGAACGTGCTGTATTTGCAAGTATTTTCAATATATCCGGTATCTTAGCCTGATCATAGGACAGCTGGTATAGTAATAGGAATTATAGAGCTCTGGTGCTTCCAGAGCGAAGTAACATCCCAGGCTCAGGCAGCTAGTACCCTATATATGTAAAACTGAGTAGAACAAAAACTCACGAGAATGTGTAAAAGACTGACTGAGAATGAAACCAGGGAGAGCTCCATTTATCCTTACAACAGGATATACCATGCTTTCCTAACTGCACCTGCATCACCATACAAGTTCTAGCACAAGAGCTGCCAAGTTATTTCACCCCACGATCCATCCAACCCCATTTCAGCTCACAAGCCTGCCAAGAAAGACAGCAACAAGAATGCACCAAGACCATGAAGCTAATTTTACATGTGTCACAAGGCAGACATGAGAAGAACCAGACAACACTGCCAAGGGCTGCAGTCATACCACATCCATGTGAAAGCTGTCTGGGGATCAGCTTAAATTAATGCTTTCCGACATGGAAGTCTTTCTGAGCAATAGCTCATCGCAGTCAGAAAAATTAAAATTTGTATTTAATACAGCACTTTTCACCTAAGAATCTCTCAACAATTAACAAAGGACAGAGAGGGATAATACTGCCTTGTAGAAGCCAGAAAAATTCAGGACTGAACAAAAACGTTTCTCCTACTTCCAGCTTCACAGCCAATATTCTCAGAGTGGTGAGTAACAAATCTCAGGGTTCTGCGTTAAGTCAGCATCTCACTGGTTGCCTCACTTTGATCACACTTGTAAAAGACTGTTATTTGTAATATGTTGGTAACATAAGCAAACAGCCATTTGCTAGAGTTCAGTGTCCCACACTACCACCTACTGTAGAATTTCAGTCCCTATTACAACTAGGAGCTCACACACTTGCTCTGCTGAGAAGTACATACATCAGCCTTTCCTAGCGTGTAGAGTGTCTCCAAAATCTTGTGATGTAGCAAATACTCCATACACGGTCCTGTTTCACCTGATTCCCTCTCATTTTCTTCTTGAACTAGAATATCCAACATCTGTTCCAGGTGAGAAGGAATGTTGGTATCAGTCACGGGAGCTTTGTCATCTATTTAGAAGAGATGTACAATTAGGAATGATTAAAATATTGTCCTCGCTTTTCTTAAATTCAGTTCCAAATTTAAGATTTAAAAACCATGACCACTCATTTAAAGAATCGTATATAATATGTAAGTTTTTTAATATGTTTTAAATGAATTTTCAGAACTGATCTGGAAATGCAAACTAGAATATGGGTTAGGCAGATATCTAACCTTGCAATGGGGAAAAGGTGAAATGTCAAATTTCAAAACATGCCTTAATTACACAGTCAAAAAAGGAAAGCTTTTACAGGCAGAAACCAACCTTAGGGAGAGAAAGGTTGAACTCTCACTCCCCCCATTAGTATCCACCCTGCCTTGATAACTTCCTCTGACTCTTCACACAGTATTCTGAAATCTATAAACAGCCTCTAACATCAGCTTAATTTGCAGCTGATCAGTTCCTTTACAAACTAGATAACTAATTTTTTTTTTCTAATGATAACAACAAAAAGAATCCAAACTCTATGCTGTTTCTTCTTCAAAAGTTTTTAGATCTGTCTTTTATACTTTCTGCATTAAGATAGCATTCTGTCAAGCTTTCTGAAGGAAAGCCAAAGACACTGATTTCATTATGCTAAAGTCATGAAACTGCTGTGGGTTTATGCCACCGGCAGTGGGAGCTGGCATTAACATGTTGTGGAGCATGTCCACACGTGCAGATCTTCCTTTTTATTTTTTTCAGCTAAATTCTACTTGAACAACGATCCCACTAGGGAAATGATTACTACTTCTTACACAATAATCTAAAAATAACCATCACTTGCATACAAATGGCAACGAGATCACAAAGGAAAACTGCCATGTCAGAGTGATTTTGGTCTCTACCACAACCTCTAGTTCACCTAGAGTGTTTTGACTGAATTTCCTAGGCATAATTCTGCGCCCACTGCAGAGGACAGAAATACCTCCACTGACCATGAATTTGTTTTTCACAAGACATTTGAAAGTCTGGGAGAGAGGTCAGCTTTTATTCTGCTCCACGTAATGACAGTATCAGTTTTCCCCTACCACCCTGTCATTTCTACCTTAGGAAACATCACATAACATTCCAAAAGATGTGTATTTAGAAGCAAGGGTCGAGTTTCAGCTGGTAAGAGTAAATACTGATATAAACAAGATCACCAGTCCCAAACACAAATTCAAGAGCTACTCCGGCAGAAATGCAGAACTAATAAGCTTGAGGAAAGCATCGTAACATTCACTTTTAAAATTTAATAGTTTAATAACTAGGACCAAAAATTAAAAAATTAAATGTTGCATAACTGTTGTAGGAAAACAGGGAAGAGTTTAAGAAAAAGTAACTGCAGTCATATTTCATCAGAATACCCATTTTTTAGAAGAGCAGAATAAGGTTTGTATAAGTTTTAACAAAACATGTTCTAAATCTGCTCGGAAACTCACTTTTCAGAGCTATGTTATCAAAATAACCTTTCATGGAGACAAGACCCTAAAAAACAAATACCTAATACTGAGCACACAAAATTCAGGTATGTCTGGTAAAACGTATGAAGACAAAATTAGTTTTGTTAAAATCTTGAAAATGAAAATCCCTGATGCAAAACAGTAAAAAGGTTAACAGCAGGGACTACATTTCTGTAGTTGTCTGTTTGGATTAAACAGAATACATGAAGACAGAAATTGGGTCAGATGTGAAAAAGTACAATTCTCTACATGGTACTCAGGAAAGAAGACCTTCCCTCCATCATTGTTCATGCCTACCTCTTAAGGGATGAATGGATGACACAATATTTTTAATTACTGATTATTATTGTTGGTATTTTGATAAAAGACATGACTCGTTTTAGTATTTCTTAATCTTTAATTTTTAACAACACTGAAATTGGGAATTGTAGTTTTCACAACAGAGAGACAAAACCAGAATGTTTTCTTCTTTTACCTGACGTCTCTATGTAGTAATGGGTGATTGCTTTCCAGTGGTAAACAAAATCTTCTTGTAATGGAAGGGAAGGTGCAAGCTACAGGGAGGGAAAAAACAAACAAAAACCAGTTAGGAATTAAATAAACATACTTCCTCCGGGATGAAATTGAATTTTATCTTACACTTGGAAGTAAACTGCTACAGAGTAGTGCTACAATTCTTATTCTGTGCTCTTTTACCTTTAACAAGGACTACATACATTATTCATGGTATAAGCCCCATGTCATATTGCCTAGCTTGTGAACATCAGTAATAATCTCTGTGATGTCTCCATGACCAGACAAGCTATTTGAAGCAATAAAAGCAATTGTTCATACAGCAAAGCATGGATTTGAACTGTTTAGATCTCAGAGTTTTGTCTTTCAAGAAAAAAATCATGTTATTTTACATCTGCTCTTGATGCAATCTTCCCTTTCTGTAGACTCTGTTCTCCTCTCTCCCTCTGCTCCCTTAAAAATATTGATCAGCCGCTTCACACAGTTTTTGCCATGCCTTTTTTTCCTGTTAACCACAAGTTTTAAAATATCTTTGATTCTTTTTTTTTTTGTACATCAGGCCCACCCCCAGAGCTTGACAGGTAGTTCTCTTTTTTTAACAAATACTTTTCTTATTTAATTTCTGAAAGAAAAAGAAGTTTCTTCTTTTCTGGAGGAATTTGGGATGGCCGGTCTGGCACGACTGGCATCCAGGAATAACATGCTGCAAGAATGAAGCAGCCTCCCACCCAGTCAACATCAGCATTGCTCCTTTTTCACTGAGCTTGAGAACTGGGTGCCCTGAAGCCCATTTATGCCACAGGCACCATGTGAAAAAAGGACCACGATCATTTTACCACTCTGCTCTCCAAAGTGAGAGTTGAGGCAAACACTGAACTTGTAACCACAATGTAAATGTTCAGAGCTGGCAAAATCAGGAATTCTATAGGGAAAACCCACACCGCTCAATAGATGATGAAGGTCTGTTGTTACTGAGGCCTAATCCTACTTGCTTGAGGCTTTTTTTTTTGACAATCAAGTCCTCAGGTCATTCCTTTATATGCAATCCTGAAATAAAGGATTATCACTTGACATGATGGTAGCAACGAGACCTGTGGGCAAACAGAAAGAAGCCCATGTGTAAGTTGGTGTGCTCATTCTGGGAAGGACACGGAGCTGATCCATCCCAACATGCTATGGAGTCCAGTCCTTCGCAGAATCCCAGAGTGGCTGAGGTTGGAAGGGACCTCTGGAGGTCATATGGTCCAACCCCCCTGCTCCAGCATGGCCACCTAGAGCTGGCTGCCCAGGACCATGTCCAGATGGCTTTTGAGTATCTCAAAGGATGGAGATTCCACAACCTCTCCAGGAACCTGTGCCAGGGCTCAGTCACCCTCACAGTGAAAAAGTTTTACCCCCAGAACCTACAGATACATTTGAGATTAATAACTCTGAATTCCTCTAGTGTCTCCTCATAAATGTGCTGAGTTGCTTTAGCTCTTGGACAAACAGAAGCACAGCGCTCAAACATCTGTACTCTTCACTGGGTAGTGTTGGTCTCTTTGAAAAAGTCTTAAGAGGTTTTCCACATCAGTCTTTTTTTTTTCCTTTGAATGTAATGACAGTTAAATGTATCTTGGTAAAGACGTACAGCCCAACGTACAAACAGCATGCCCTGCCGTGATAAGAAAGGGGAATGCTAATTGTTAATGACCCTTTGCACACGGGACTTTGAAATGAAAGACCTTAAAAAAGTGGTGGTGCTTGGTAACTATCTACGCCTGCATCCTGTGTTGACACGTGCCCTCACAAATGGCAACTAGGAAGTCAAACTGACATCGCTTATCCATTCCCTGACAGCCTGTGGACTCCGTATTTCCACAACTGGGCACCGAGAGCAGCACTTTAGCACACCAGCTACCACAGAATAAGTATCAGGACACCACACACTGGACAAAACTAGTTTATTTTGCTCGGAAGTTTACTAGGTTATTGAAATTCAAAAGAATAACCAAATAAACTGAAGACTGAGCACACGATATTTTGTATCATGCTTCATATATCACATTTGCTGCTGTAGATGTGTATTTCAAGCAATGTAATGATCATTTTGCATCTTTCTGTAATAAAACTATACCGAAATCTCAACTCTGGCTGATGAATGGCACAGAGAACACTTTTGAGGAATACCAGGCCTTTCAGACCACTCTATTTCCAAAGCAACACGATAAATAACATTAAAGATTTATCCTTGACTGATGTGATTTTCCTCTCCACTTCTTCTAGCCTCATCTGCCTCGAGATGAATTTAGTGCCCCTGAGCAGTGCAGGGAAAAGGATTTCACTTCTCAGCACTGTCAATAATTTATCCACCACAGGAGAGAACTGTGGATACAGACGTCCTCCCTCCCAACAAATGCCTCCAGGGACTCCTCTCAGAGGTGAAGAGGTAATTCAGGGACAGGCCCTGCCCTTTTTAATTAAAATACTCGGTGATTTTACAGAGTCTTCTCTGACCAAGGACTGCAAGATAGAGATATCAAACAGAGATACCATTAGCGTGCGTGTGTACCTATGCTTGTGTGTACATGCACGCCTGTTGGGAACAGAAAATCAATCTCGCCACCAACTGGACCTAGTGATGAAGAGCTGTGGCAGCTTTGCCTGCGTTCAGCTACCAGACCCAGCGACTCCTAACAATATAAAAAAATTGTATTTCCTTACTTGTTCAGCTAAAGTATCTTCCACCCAAATACTCCCACCCCTGAATTCCTCTTCCCATCACAGATGGATCCACTATAAATCTGCTCTTTACAGCACAGCTATTCCAGGGGATATTTACCACAGATGTAACTCCAGCAATACTATGTATTATTGAGAACCGTTTTTACTGGCAATAGAATTAAAAAAAAACCCCAACCTTCTTAACTTAGTAATTCAGACACAAGATCAAGGTAAAGACCAAGGCTAAGACACAAGCCTGTGCAAAAACAGAGCCCAGCACCGGAAAGCATTAGAAAAATGTAAGCTCCCGAACATTTGGTTGACGTGCTTTAACCCTACTAGGACAGGTAATTCTAGGATGAAGTTGTAGTTTCTATTTTAGGATGAATTATTAGCGACCAGCTGAGATGAAATACACATTACAGTTGCCAATCTGAGTAATCACCCTTTTGTAAAAGTACACACACTTGTATAAAGATTCTGAAGAAAAACAAAATTCATTGTGAAAGTCATTAATACCTGCTATTTGTGTAATTTGAAGGAACTATCTTAAAAGTGCAGTTATTTCTATCAGTTATATTAATTCATTTTGATGTGATTACATATGTTCTTACTATTTTTCAGCTATTGACTCCTATTCTCAAAGTGAAGTTCTCCTTTGCGAAAAAAACCCCAACCCAGCATCTTCAAGACTGCAGTGTGGGTGTCGGTATATCAAATAGCCAAAACTCACAGAACACTACTAAAACCCAGCCCATTTGAGCAGACATTGATTAGCTCTTCCATCTGGTTCCTGAGCTCCAGCAGTCGAGCTTCCTGGGAGTGTCGAATGAGTGTTCTCATTTACAAGCTAAACTTAACACATGCTGCCTTATCATTCTGGTGACAATACGTTACTAATGATTGCACCCCACTCCTTCCAGGAAAAGTGCTGCTCTCAGGAGAACTATAGATCTTTGACCAGAACTACAGTCTTCTCGTTATAAAATCTGTCCAAAATACAGTTCCACGTAGTTTTCAAAAGTATATAGAAGTAGTTTTCAAAAGTATATNTTCAGTATTTAACAGCAATTCCTTTGCACATGTAAAAATCATTGTCGCATTTTTCATGTATGCTTTCCAAAAGCGCAATTCAATACTGAAAACAATGGAAACAACGGAAACTGGTGATATCCCTCAAAATCTTTTGGACGAGTTTACAAAGTAAAGAAAACACTATAAAAGAATAACAGGTACTGGCTGGTCAGCTGCCAGACTAAAGAAGAAAGCGGAAATTGGGTCGAAGAGAAATGAAGGGGAAGTGCACGCATAGTCCCCTGACTGAAACACGAAAAACTACAGCAGTCACTCGATGTTTTTCTTCGATCTTAGTACTTTACTGGTGTGAAGGTTTACCCCAAGGAAAAATCTGAAAAAGGACTAATGCTGGAAGGTTTACTTTATTTCTTTGGCTGGTGAATCCACAGAGTTTATAAGGGTCACTGGTTTCACGTATAAAATTACGACTGCATGTGCCTGCAAGCCATGCATTAAATTTCATCATCAGAATTTGTTAATAGCAACAATCAGTACCGTGGGTCATTGCATCAAATAAAGTGGGTTCAAGAAGAATAAATTTTGTTCTGAGCAGTTATGCAATTAATGACTTTGGAGCTGCACCTGTAGCAAGTGACTCAATTTCTTTCAAAGCTCAAAGTTTTGCCTCAAAACATGAACAGAAAAGAAGCTACTTAAAAGCACGCTAAGGCATCAGTGTAAGAAATACGGTGGAATCAGTGGATATAGGTTGGTAGAGAGGGGTCCCAAAAATGTGTCGCAGACACCAAAATCTAAATTCACTCCTAGATACCAAAAGCGTGATATAAATAATCTTGTTTGACAGTAAATTGCAAAATTCAAACCAACCAAAATTATACTTTTCCTGCTCAAGGTACACAGCTCAAAAACATCCTTTTGAGTTCACTAGTAAGTGGAAATCTCCTGAAAGCCCAAATCAAACACAATCAAAAGTTCTTTGAACACCGAGTGACCGCTTTACAGGCAAGCTATTTTGTCTAGTGAAACATGAGTGAAGAGCACAAGATAAGAGAAAAAATAAGTCTAAGTTGCTTCTTTGTTATTGTACACTGCATTTTGTATGTTGCTGAGAATGTTGCACTCCTGGAATATGCTTTGGATAAAAGTGTGTCAGAAATGCATAGCAAAGAGAAAAAACATCTTGGGCACAAGCCATATATAAAGTGTGACAGATTCATTAACCCTAAAAAGCACCAACATTTCTATTCTGCCCTGAAGTAAGGTTAACTGCAGTCCTTCAGCATTCTCACCAACCCATTCAATGCAATTTAGGGATGCTCTGTCAGGGCGATACCACAGCCGTGCTTGCTCATCTGGATATTGCAGAGAAATCCAGAGAAAATATCTAAAATACTGGCAGGATGGTCATATGACAAGAGGTGGCAAAAATTAGGATTCAGTTGTAACAGGAATATGACTTCACACAGTTGGACAATTTAGGCAGGAAAGACTTAAAGTTTTGAGTTATTCCAGGTAAGAAAAAGTCTTAATAAAAAGCAACTGAACCCTTATGTTTGCCTCATCACAGTCCTGTCACGAAGGCAGTCAATTAAAGAGCAGGACACTCGCAACGAGTGAAAGGCAAATACTCCTATGTGTATTAGACTGTCAACCTTTGGAACTCCTCGTCACAGTTCAGAGAGATGGCATATTGAGGGTAAGATAACGATTATCTAATAACGTAGGAACTCTTACTATTTAAATGCATCTCTCTAAAGTCTGCAGGCTCACCAGCCCCGAGGCAGGACAGGAGCATTATATAAGTGATGTGCAAGCGGAACGACAGGGTAGAAGGGTTACCCGAACAATTCTAATTTAAAAGTAGTCCTACCAACGGAAGCTAAGCCTGGGCACTTCTTCAAGTGTATTTAAGTGTCTAGTTCAGCTGAAAACTCTTCAGCTGCAACTGAATCGCTCTGGTAGGTAGGCACCCAATACCTTTGAGAGTTTATATCTTAGTTACCAGTTCTGTTGCTGATATTGAGGGCTGAAACAGAGTCTACTTAAGGTTGCATGAGCAGTAACAGCAAGTAAAAATTAAGCTCCAAATCATCTAGGTTCTGAAAACAGCAGGCAGCATCAAGCTTTCATTTTCAGAGTAGCAGAGCTGAGTAGCCCGCACACTTAAAGAGAGAATGAAACGATGATCTGAAGCCATGCAGTGCCCAAACTGGTTAAAAGTTTCTATTTCTTAGTTCTGTGTTTCAATTACTAGGTCAAACTTCCTAGCTACAGTAAGAAACATTCTGAACATCCTCTGCTTTGTGATCCCATGTTTCATTCCTAGCACGTGGCGCTTGGTATTTGTCACAACCCTGTAAATGCAATTCAGCGCAGTATTTATTATGAGAAGGTTCACCACAGTGGTGTTAGCAGGATGAGGCAATTCTAAAAGGGACATCAGAGTTGAGCAAGGACATACAGCATGTTGTTTGATAGCAGTCACTTGCAAAATGATGTTATCAATCTGGTTGTGGGGTTTGTTTATTTTTTAATTAAAAAAGATCGTCTGGTCCCTACTGTCTCTGCTTTTTCCCTTTTCTGTTCAACTCACTCATTTTTCCTAGTCCTAAATGCAATTCTTTTTACTTTTTTGTATGCCATCAATAATGTAAACATTCTTCTAGGAATAATTTTTATTAGGTATCTTGAATCAGCAGGCCTGAAAGAATAACTTCTCCTCCACTCCTGTATCACTCAGTCATCCACTCTTCTCTAAAACGTGGCACAGGTCACTATAACAAGATTTCTGTACTCGGGCACCCGCTCATTTCTGTTTCTCCTCCCATGAAAGCACTGCCTATTGAAGGCATTCACATGAGGTCATAGAGAGTTTTCAAATAAGGTCATCTCATCATTATTTAAAACATTCCTTTCCAATTGCCACTCTACCACTAAAAGAGCAAAGTAGGAACTGTCAATTAATTACTGCATGCTTAACTTTAAAACCTGAACAGTCCTGCTAAAAACTGCAGCACGACAGGCACACAGAAAGCCAAGGCTGTGTTTAAGTACCTGCAGCATCGCGGCAGCATCACAGCATACATTAATGCACAAAGGGTGCCCCTCACAGGAGGTAGGATCTGGCGTGCAGGCTCTTTTTTCAACCATTTGTACCATTTTCCTTCGACGCTTGCCCCCTTCACTTCCAGCAGTATTTCACTGCCAGTTTTTAGCACCTAACCAAAGATGGGCCTTGCCAAACTCCATCTCCTGAGTGTCCTGGCTTACTGGGAAAGGTGCTGAAAGCCAGAGACGTGACTGCCAGGACCCCACCTCACGGAAAAACACACAAAACCGCGCCGTGCGGGCAGCAAACTAGTGCTGATAAGCTGGGTATGATGAACGCGGCCTAGAGACATGGCAGCTTCACAAACAGGCCCTGCCGCCTTCCCCTCCCCAGGGCGGCGATGGGCGCAGATGTCCGGGTCTCCGTGAGGAAACCCAGCCCACCACGCACCGCCCCGGGTGCCCTCGGCCTCCCTCTCCACCCCACCGGGAAAAAAAAAAAGAAACCAGGGATGAAAACGCGGGTTTGGAACGGACAACATCGCACAAAAGCACCCGAGAGGGCGACTGCTGCTGTCTGCCGGCCGCCACACGAAGGAAACGCTGGGGAGTTTCCCGGATTCTCCTCCTTTCTTATGTTCCGCAGAACGCTGGCCGGGCCGGCTCAGGGCCGCCCTCACGCCCAGCGCGGGGTCCCGGGGCCCAGCGGGACAGGCCGCCTCCCGCCGCTGACAGCCCGCAGGCGGCTCTGGACGGCGGCGGGGGCTGCGCTGGGGCCGCCCGGGCC
>VZSF01008169.1:1048823-1062140 GCA_013398295.1 Chionis minor
TGGGCAGCCCGGGGGCGCCGTCCCGCCGCCCGGGGGGACGCAGCCGGGGGGCTGGGAGAGGGCAGCGAGCTCGGGGTGCCCCGGGCCGGCCCCCGCCCCTGCGGGCAACTGGGAGGAAGGGGCGCCCACCGCCCCCGTCTCCGTGCCCAGAGACCGCCCGTCGCGCCCCGGCAAAGGTCTCCGGGTCTGCTCCCGCCGCTCTGCTCCGTGAGGCGGCCGCCGCCTCAGGAGCAGCCCCGGCGTGGGAGGCCAAAGGCCCCTCATGCTGCCTGCTGGGACGGTCGGGTTTGTCACCGTCTGCGGGGACCCTCAGGCCCTCGGGGAAACGCTGAAATGGCCGGTTCGCCAGGGTGCAGCGGGAGGGTGGTAAGCCCAGAGTCAGTGATGTCTTGCTGCTGCTGGGCGAGAGGCCGGGGCGGCTGGCGGTGTGGCCCTTGGGGGGCTGGCGGTGTGGCCCTTGTGGGGGGGACACACACGGCTGGCGGTGTGGCCCTTGGGGGCGGCTGGCGGTGTCACCCTTGCCTGGTGTCTGGCGGTGTGGCCCTTGGGGGTCTGGCGGTGTGGCCCTTGGGGTGGCTGGCAGTGTACCGCAGGCTTGTGGCAGCGCCCTTCTTACCTCGTTCACTGCTGGTTGTTTTTTCCCCCCCAGAGCTTTGAAGGAGATGAAGGGGGCCTTACTTCACCTCTGAGCCATATACTGCAGAGAAAACGATTATCCCCGCCGTTTTCCCCTGCCGCAGGAAACGCAGAGGTATGGTGGGGTGAGCAGAGGTTATGGGTGTAGCTGGTGGGCGGTGTGATGGTTTGGGAACAGCTACAATTCATAGGATCGTGTTTGGGTGCTGGAAGTAGGGGGACAGGATTGATTTGAGCGGAGTGAGATGTCGGGAAGGTGACAGACCAGCATGGGAAAGGGAAGAGAACCTGTAGTACCAAACAGAGAAAAAAGTTCTCGTTATTTTCTGGAGATGAATGAACACCAACTTCCTCATATCCTAGGAGCAAGCAGAGAAAGACGAATCAAAAGACAGGACAAAACTACAATTTAACTGCTGTGTTAAACTGTGTCACCTGGAAAGTCTGACTATGACTATTGATCCTGTGGTGAAGTCTTACTAATGATTCTGCTGTACTGATTGTTGTTATTACCTCCATGCTTTGCAGGCGTGGAGAGCTACAGTCCAAATACTGTATGGAAGTAAATACTAGTTGCATGTGGACACCTTTGCTGAAGTTGCTAAGGAGCAGATCTAGCTATTTCCTTCTCAAAATCCAGACATATCAAATAACATAAATTTAAAAGGTAATTACTTTTTAAAAAAAATCTTCCTGTTGTGGGTTGGTCAAATTATATTCTATAGATGTTCTTAGGAAATGTAAATTTTCTATGTGGGTAGTCATATGATGAAACATATGTACCATCTCTGCATGTAAGTAATTATTAACTGGATGGATACTATGTTTGGAAGGTGCCTATTGTCTATGATTTAGCATAAATAGTTCTGTTAAAGTTCTATTAGATTTTTTTAAGTGTGCTTTAGGAGGCAAACCTCCTCAGATGAATTTAAATGGTATCTACTATAGTTTTGCAATACATCCAGATTACTGTTAATATTTGTCTATATTTTGAATATGTAAGTACTTAAATTTATTTTTATTTATATTAGTATTTTTCTACTGTAAGTACAGTTCAGGGGCTACATTCAGCCTGCTTATATGGTTTGTATTGAAGGTTTGTATTGCTTTCATTAAAAAAAAAAAGAAAAACGAATGATGAGTTGTAGGCTTTAATGCAAACATTAAAGTCCCACATGTCAGCAAGTGGGCTGAGTAGTGGTACAGCTTTTCTCCCGCCAGTGTGAGGGTGTTTACCATGGTTATGGGGACCTTCTCCTTCTTTCACCATAGATACCATTTTGGAGCCTGCATCGTTTCTGAAGAAAATGTGGATTTAAGGCACACGTGCTTGATCAAGGTGTCTAACAGAGCATCGTAATTTAAAATGCTCTTTGCAATCCGTTTGTTTTTGCAGAGATGTCTTTTGGGTGTGCCTGAGCCTTCCCATCTTGGAGCAGGAGAATGAATAAAGAAACAGTAAGATATAATGAAGGTATAAAAGGAGACAGTTTTATAACGGGGAGAGTATTCCTAAGTGTACTTCACGATTTATGAAATCATAAGTCACCTCTTCACAGATGGTGAGGTAAAGCTTTTCTAATGCTTGAGGGCCTCTTATTATTCTGAAAGTGTCTGATGTATATAAAAACATTTTTTTTTTAAACAGAACATTTCATTGTGGCTGGAATTCAAGTTTTGGTTGTAAAAGCGATTTATTAGAACTTGGCAATGGGAAGTGCCTTGCAGTAAAGGCAACAAAGAAAATATCACAATTATGTAATTATCCTTAAGCTTATTAAACAAATTGAGTCTTTGCAAATAACCCTGCATTTACTTACTAATATATTGAGCTTGAGTTTGTAGCCATACTGCAGAATCCAGTCTGCGGCACTTAAACGTTTTACAAATTGTAAATATGGGGGTTTTATGCTCTTTTAAAGTAATCTCAAATTTCTCAAGTATATGGAGGTATTTCTCACTGCTGGGACTATTAGATAAACACTGGCAGACCAGTAGGAATGTAAATTACTGGAAACTAATGGGGAAATTGTTTTACCAGTGCCAGTGCAAAAGAACTCAGCTGAGGTTACATTCTGTTTGGATACTTCTTGTTCTCATTGGAGATGTTTCAATTGGAGATGACTCTGTTACGGAGTCATGCCATTTGCGACAGTACATATTCACCTGCTCGTCCTTGATGTTGTTTCCACTGAAATAAACACAAGTATTACTACGCAATTTAGTATTCTGCTGGTTTGGGGCTGGGGTTTTTTTGGCAAGGTAGTGTTTTGCTTGAATGTGAGTTAAGATGCAGCTTGAAAGCGAGGCTATTTTAATTGATAGAGCTTTTGGGAACTTTTCTCCTTTTCACAAATTAATGAAATTGTCTAGATTAAATTGATTTAAACGGAGTGAGACAGTGAGATAATGTGCTAGCCTTTCTATCTGAAAATCTCTCTGCTATTCAGCTTGATGGCACCAAGCCAGTCTCTAATGGTTGTATTTGTCTGCGTTACAGAAGAACTTCCTGCACTCTGGACTTTTGCTTCAGAGGGGTTGAGGATTTGGAAGGTGCGTTTTTGTACCCCAGAATGAAAACATGCTAGTAGAGCTATGTGTAATCTCTGTCTATATTCTGTGCAGGATTTTACTGTATTTATAATAACCAGATTGACATCTCTGTTTTCAGTGACTACTTGTATGAAATAAAGAATGAAGTGTTAGTGGCTCGGCATGATCTCTGCTTTCGAGGAGGGCTAAAAAGATGTTTAAAATCATCTTCATACCTTTCTGATTCTGGGCTTTATTATAGAAAGCAAGCCTTCCGTGCATTGGATGCCAAAGAGCATATAGTGGGATTGAAGTGCAAACTGTGCTTCTCCCAAGTTTTATCAGTGGCTTATATGTAATATCATAAGTGCTTCTGTTCGCTGTCATCTTTTATCATGAATTTTCTAGTTGTATGTGTTCTCAGCTGCGTGGAACACCTTTCTCCTTTCTGATTTGCTTGTAGCACCATGTAATCAGCTTGTGCAGTATTTCTTTAAATCCCATTTTCAGGCATTTCCTGTTGTGTGCATCCTGCATGTCTGCTCCTCCTGTAGAGACATTAATTTGTCTTCTGATGGGTTACAAACTTCCTAGTCATTGATCTGTTGCCCGGTTGCTTACCTGTCACATCTGCAAGTCTTTTTAGGCCACCACTCATTGCTACTCTGGAAGACACAAAACTGGGCTGGATGGACAAATACGCAATGCCCAGGAGGCTATTTCTTATGTTTGTACTTCAGTTACGCTGTCTGTATTACTCTGCTTTAGCTTATAGAATGGGTTGTAAAGGAGACCACGAGGTGGTCAGAGTACAGTGAAACGAGACATTGATTTTCCAAACACATCGTGTTTTCCTCAAATGTTCCTATTCCACTGGGTGCATTATAATCCAAGCCTTCCTCTAGAAGTAAATACATGAATGTTCTGCTACACAGTATCTACAAGAATATATACAACTGTATATAATTATTATAAATTATTACATATTTATAAATATATGCCTATGTGTATATTTAATATAAATATATTAATATAATTATATGTAAGTGTTAATCTGAATCATTGAAACCAGATAAAATACTCTCAAATATGATCAGTGAGAGTTTAGTCAATTTCCCTGAAGTCTGTGGGTTGGCAGAACCACAAGTTTACTTGGTTTTGTGGATGCTGAAGCAAAAAGATTAAGGATAAACTTCTGGGCTTATGCTATATTGCAACTGTAATGACCACAAGAGTCTGAATGCAGTATAAATAGACATAAAACTGGATTTTGCCCCAAAATATTGGGGAAAAAAAATAATTGAGCAGTCCAGCTGCTGTAAATTGGTTCCCTCAATTGTTCATCTGTGTACGTGCAGAAAGGGAAATCTAGCAACCAGAATATGCATGTATTTCTGGGGAGAATTTAGGTGCTTAGCCTTGACCCTATAAGAGTTTTCTGAATAATTTTCAGATCAGCTCTGACTGCATTGTTTGTTTTCTAATGCATAATAAGATTTCATTGTTACTTACATCTTTGGATTTAGGGCTATAATCTGTTAATCCTTAAAATGTCATCAGATTATCTGTTTAATCATAAGCAAAAGCTGATCTTGATAGTCAATATGTGTTATGCAAAATATTTCAGGCATACTAGTACTATGCAAGTATAGAAACTTCCAGATCTCTCTTCTGCATTAATCCACGATTAAAAGTAGGTTTTTGTCGGAGTTTGAATTCATCTGTTTTTGTCCCGAGGCATGATTGAAATCTTTCATGGAGCCTGATATTAAATTTTGGCATTGTAAAATGTCTTAATTCTGAAGCAAGTGTCTAAAATATTTATGGTGCGAGGTACTTGGCTGTGTCTTCATGATTAATTTTAAGTTATTGATAGCACAGTTATCTCAGAAGGCCCAAATACTAGTGTCACAATGCTCTCCAGTGTTCACTATCTGTAGAGCTACCTGATGAAAGGTCAGTGATGTTCTTCAGTATTTTGTTATACCAGGAAGGTGGCCAGTTACTTCTGTTGAGTTCAGTTTGTGGTTTCTTGATAGGAACCTGCTCACACCAGCAGAGGGCACAGATGCCCTGGTTTCATCTGTCGGGCACAAAGCAGCAAGGTTCTGAGAAAAAAAATAACCCTGTGTAACCTGTGCAGAAAGAATTAGTATACCAACTCGTAACGTTACCTCTGGGCTTAACTGCTACGTGTTACTTGGCTTGTAAAAGCTTTGGCTGCTGCACAACAGCCTGTCATCTTAGCAGTTCACTTGTCCCACTTGGTTCCCAAATGCTGTTATTTGAAGCTACAGGACTGGTTTGAGTTTATGCAGATACTGACTTACCCCTGTGGCTGTCGCATCCCACATGACATTTGCGTCTTTGCGACAACTAAACCCCAATGAATTTAGGAAGGGTCTTGCATTGAAAGACTTGCCCATCTTGACAACTAACTGAATTCTTGTGTGTGTCCCAAAGAGGTGAGAGTGACCATGTACATCACCATTGCATGATTTCATCTGTAGGTGAGGGTAGAGGGAGCCATTTGACCACTTCCAGTTAGAATTTCATGCTCGGAAGCTATCCTCTGAGCCATTTCCAGAAAAAGTATGTACATTTTTATCCTTTGTAATTCTTTCTGAGTTATCAGCCCTGTAGGAACGAGCGTCTGCACTTGGATGAAGCCTTTAAGGAACTGAGCTGGAGGCACCACTGACAGCAAGCAAAGCAAATGAAGTCTGTAGCAGACCCAGGGTCACCCAGAAATGTTTCTGTTGCTCATCCCTGTTCTTTTGCCTGAGGCTGCTTTGGACTAGTTTGACATTCAGTCCTCAGTGACATTCAGTGTTGTGAAACGCTGAAATAAGCAGGCCGGTGTTTGTAATATCCCTAATATAATGGAACCTGTTCTGGATCAGATCTTGGAGTAGTGCTGTAATGCGCTGTCCTCGATTCCTGCCTGGCGGCTCATGTGCTGACTGAAGTATTTCCATCCATTTGGTTTCTCTGATTTTATGCTCAGAAGCTGTTATCCCCAGTCTCTGGTCCTCCTGGGAATTCCCAGGTGGCATCATGTTGAGCTGTTATTTGTTCTTGGGTGTTTGACTGCTGTGCTCAGACCTGTGCAGGCTGCGTTTCCTTCTTCCTCTCCAGCAGCAGCAACCAGGCAGCAGAAAGCCAATTGTTACATTTGGCATTACATATACAGTGTACGTCAAAATTCTGTGTTCAGACATAGAAATGTTGTACTAGCATTAAATCAGTTTCCATGAGCTGTTGCAGAATAATTCATCCCTGTGCTCCGTTACTGCCCGCAGAGGGCAGCCTGGCTCCTGTTTCATTCCAGCAAAGTGCTCAACCAGAGAGTTTAGTCGTCTGCTGGCAGCTCTGTCTATCAGCATGACTTGCTGTGGAATAAACAGCTGAATGTTGCGGAGAATTAGCATCGGCCCTACCTAAACTCAAACAGATTCCAAAGTGGACCAAAAAAATAGGCTCGACTAAATTAAACCTTCTGGTATTTTTATTTTTTTTAAAACATTGAAAGCAAAAAAATTGCGTGAGAAAACTCAGACCTGAGCTTTAAGTATCTCACATGTACAACAGATAAGTTTATTGGTGGATGTCAAGAAGGCAAGAGAAAGAAAATACCCAGAATAACGGTGCCTGGAGGTACTCGTCAAGACTAACAGCAGAAGGAAATGTCTTCAGGAATCTTTCAAGTTACTGTAACCATGACTGTAAGATTGTGCCTCTGGCTGGTTCGCCCATGTTTCGCAAGCATGTCCTGAGTCCTTGTGAAACAGCCATCACAATTTCAAGGAGATTTTGTCTAAGAGGGTGTGTCTACACCCAGGCACGTGCCGTAGCTGTAAAGCTCATCAGTGCCAGGTTCGGGACTAGGGGTTGCACCTTCAGTTAATAAGACAAGGAACAAGGCATTCAGTTCCTGAAAAAGAGCCAGTACTTTGTGTCTCTCAAATTCTCTCAAATCAAATTGCGTCCACCAGCTAATGAAGGAATGATCTTGATGTGCTCTGAAGAGAGGCCTGTCCGCTTCTATACTTCTCAGCCAGAGGGCCCTGCAAGACAGTGTTCGGAATAGAAAATACGTACAAAGAAAATTGCATTTGAGATATTAAGACAACCTCAGCAATGTCTGAATTCCAGGAGCATGGGAAGAAAACTAAATATCTCTTATGATCAGATGTCAAATTACTCACTGATGTACTTTCACGTTGATGTAAATAATTAATTCCTTTGGCCCCAAACTTTCTACACCACGTAAGCATGGCTGTTCACAGCAGAATGTATATGTTTCTCAAAGTTTGGCTCACTGTGATGTTAACTACAGGTGAATTTTGCTTCTGATTCCTAAAACTTTCTCCGTGTATAGGAGTGATGAGAGATTTTTGACTGGTTTATTCAGAATATTCTTTGCTGTTCTTGCCATGCTATTCATAAACATATTTGTTAATATGAACTTTGACCAGTGAAATATTTCATGTTTTAGCATGATGTAAAAGTTACTCTATGTAAAAATGCTTGCACATTTAACCAACTCTGATTGCATAATTTAATTTGGTTTGACCACAGCAAATTCTTTAGGGTAAAGGGTCAATTAGGGCACACAGTGAGACAATGCCCTTACACATGCAGATCTAAATCCCCTAATTTAGAATTAACAACCAAGGCAGTTTATGGCGTTGTCTCTATGTCTCCTGAAGGCATGCAGTAAATACAAAAATAGAAGAAAAGTTTATTTAGGAGTCAAGATTCACAGCTCTTATTCATGGTACCTACTTTGTATGTGAGCCTGCGAGAACCTGATGCAAAACCTGATAAAGTTTCTGACGCTGAGCTCTTTGTTGGCACCTTCCTGATAAGGGTACATACATAGTAATGCTGAAGTTCTTCAGCAGTAAATGCTGGCCAACATTTATCTGATCTTTCCAAACCTGATGCTCAGAAACGAATTTGTCATTTTGGCCCTTGTGCCCTAATTTCCCACGGGTACATCAGCCATTTGGGTGCAAGAGCAATACAGACTAGATATTAACAGGTCTATTTGGGGGCTTTTCCTTAGCTGCTAGGATCACCAGTATTCCTTGGTTGTGTAAAACCTATAGCATTTATGTGATAGCATTATCTTACATAATCTGTGTAAAAATTTTGAGGTTCTTGAGTCCAGTAGTCAGTACTGACTTAGGAGACGTAGGTTCAAAATTACATTTTTTGCTCTAAAAGTCCATATACCACAGCCAATGTGGAGGGTGAATAATATGCAGAGGATTAAGAAAACTGGTTCTCTGCAATGAAAAAAGTAAGGAAGATGACTGTGGGATTTGTCTCACCCAGGGGAACCTTCTAACAGTTTGATTTTGTTTTGGTTTTTGTTTGATGGTTAAATTCCTTTTATATATGTATGTGTGGGATATTTTCTGGGGAAAAAAAGTCACTAAAGCATTTCTATTAATGTTTGCCTTGAGTAATTGGGAACTCAATTCTTCTTTGAAAGACGTAAATGGGAACTTTTCTTGAACGAGATTAGTGGGAGCTGCCCTTGAAGCTCACTGAAATCCGTGAAAAGCCATGTAGTTATGTGAATATGCTGCCCATTACTGACTAATTGCAGATTCTAGTAAGAGTCTTATATTGAAAGTAAGAGAGCTGTCTTGCTTTCATGTCATTCATGTCAGAGAACTATTAATTGTGAGCTTATCAAAATTCTGATTAAATCATAAGACTTAGCAATGCTGTAGATTTTGTTCTTTCTAGTTTAACTGCTATAGATCTGATTTCCCTAAGAAAGGAACCAGTGGAGTTATGGTGGAGCATGTGCTAAAAACTTGTAAAAAAACCCTGTAGTTTCTGTCATTCTTCAGCATCCCAATTTCAGTTCAGTGAAATAGTTAAATAGATTATTCAGGCCAGTCCTGGCCATTCTTGCTCTTTGCCTTGCCCACAGAAGTCGTTCGTTGAAACCTACTTCTGTGAGAATTTGTCTTCCAAAAACACCCCTAACTTTTGTCACAATGATCTAATTTCAAGAGGAAACACATTATGTTGTGTAAAGATGGGTACATTCTGACTGATGAGTTATCTCCATCAGATAAAGATGTCATGCTGACTTCTACCTGTTTTTTTCAGGTATGCTAAGTCATTCTCCCCTCATGTTAATGAAAAAAAAAAAAAAGATTTATATACAACTGATGGGATCTTAATTATTTTTAAAACTACTATCCTACTTTCTTATGTGACGAATTGTTTCAAAAGTGATGAGGGACAAACAATGAGATGATAAACAGCATTTTCCTGGGAGTTGATGCTAAAAATATCAACAGTTTATTTCTCTTTTTTTGAGAGGATGGGGAGAGGGTAGGGAGAAGGGCAGGGACTGTAGGGATTGGTATGAGCAATTTGTTGGAAAACCAAAGCTCAAAACCTTGCGGTGACATAATATGCATATACAGCATATTACAAAGACAGTGGTGTTTGGCATGAGGTGTCTGAGTCTTGGTCCAAAAGCTACTGAAAAGCAAAGGGAGAGATCCTCACTCGTGTTGCTGTGCAGATCATGAAAGGGACAACATATTGGCTGTAAGAGTTCAGTAACAAGGATTAATGTTTTCACATTTCAAACTCATGGGTTAGCTGGATATTATCATTCTTTTAAGAGTTTTCTGTTTACTTAATGGATGGAAAACTGAATCTTCTTTTAAATATTCACAGAGTGGCTAAGAGACAGCAAGTTATGCTGCACAGAGAATACAGTCCAATATTTGGGATACTTTTCTGTGAAGATGCAGGTTCTATTCTTTGTTCTGACATGGATTTTCTCTGTGACCTTGGACAACATACTATGCTTTTCAAGGGCATTTAGGCATCTGAAAATACCAATAGGGGATCTGAAAACACCTCGTTTGCTAAAATACATAAATCTGTTTGGGCATCTCTAACAAATCACAAGATGCCTGTTTCCATCTTTTAAATCCCAAATACCTTTTAAAAATGTTGAGCGTAGTGGATGTTTTTCCTCCAGTCTAATTGAGCTAGCAGCCTAGGCTGGCTGTACAGTCAATAGGAAAAAGTAGGAGATAGGATCCTGCTTCCCAGTTGACTAATTCAGAAGCCTCAGGTAGGTGCCTGAAATAAAACAATGTCAATCACTGCTCCTTAATGGACTTCTAAAGTAGTCAGGAAATGGCTCAGTCAATCAAACGGCTCAACAGCTTGCTGCTGCTCAAAAGGATCATCTCCTTTCCCTCTAATGGTTCCTCCTCACCCCTTCCTGGCTGTGCAGCTCTGCACTTTGTCAGCTCCAGTGTTTTATCTGAGCTTGTGGTTTCTTCCTCTATTCTTCTGTAGCCTTATCTGGCAGAAAGCTAACCCAGTGCAAGAAAGTGAGCAATTCTTTGCTATTTAATAAGCAAAAGTAGTTCCTTGAGGGTCAGACCGGTGGTGATGGTGCTGCAGTGAGAGGAGCAGGAGCAGATGTGTTGGAGTGAGTAAGAGAAGAGGGAGCCTGTAGGAGGGTATGTGATCACCCCTTGCAGAAGCAGCAGTGAACTCTTGGATTGGCTTATCCATCTGATCTGACTCAACGTCTCTTACCCAAGTATCCGAGATCTTCTTGGATTGAAATTCTCCATATCCAAATCTGAAAATTCTTGGAGGGGACTTGATGGACAGACAGGAAAATAAAACTAGCAGCCTCAATTCCTCCAGAAATCCAGCTAAAAAGCTCTTTTTAATAAATGGGTGTTGTATCTGATCCATTTTAGCATTCTCTGACTAACATGTCTGTTGAATTTCTCTGCCTTAGAGACTTTACACAGTGAATGGGATAAACTCTTTGTGTTCTATAGAAACACAAGTTACAAATGCCTTTCCCTTCCTTCCTGACAGTATAAAGAAAGGAAATTCTTCATTAAAAAGCTAATTTCTGCATGTTCCTGAACCTTCTTTTTAAAGCCATCTATTAAGTATCATACAGGAGAACCCTTGCTAGTGCTAGTTAGCAATTCACTGAAGGAAGCGTGTAGGAAATTACTCAATTGAAAATACAGAGTGCTATCGTGCTACATTGACTGAGGAAAACCTTGGGTCTTTTGGACAAGACGAAAAACTTGAGTTGGAAAGTGGAAAACTTTACTCGTTTCAGAAAAGAAGACAGGGAAAGGAACTGTGGATGTCAGATCACCAACTAAAGATAATGCCACAGAAGTTGGGAAGGAGAAAAAGAGCTTGATATTTATTTCATTCCTGTTGCAGGGTTCAGAAACATTTGCAGTGGGCAAGAAAACAGAACGACGTAATGACTGCGATTGAAGTGTGGGAGATGCTGAGGTAATCCATGGCAAATAGAGTCAAATGCAACTACAAGTCACTGCTGCGTGCGAGCATGAACACAAATTCACACCAACAGTTGTGTCGATTTGTTTTTTGTGCATATCTTGCCCGATGAGATGGCACGTGCGTGCTGTCCATTCTGCTGCTGCTTCCATGCTTCCTTACAGCCCACCCGGCTGGCGTGGTGGGGAAGGTGAGCGGCATTGAAGGACTGCCAGAGGGTTGGTCTGATGGAGCCGATACACTGCCTGGGCTCCGCTTTCACACCGCAGTGGGAACGTGTGGTACATCTGCTGCTAGCATCCATTGCTGCTCTGCGGACACCCTGCAGTGCAATCTTTGCCACCAATCTCTTAGATATGAAGATTTTGGTAATTGGGGGTTGGTTGGTTTTTTTTGATGGGAAAATTGTGTAGGCTTCATGCTAGTATGAAGATGTGTAGTGTATGGTAGAGCAGAGTGGAGGAGTGTGATTCAGTCTCTCCTGTCGTTTAGTTTGCATGCTGGCTCCTCACTGAACATCGCAGACTGCGTTTTCTGCTTCTTAGTTCGGAGTTGCCTATTCTGAAATCGATAAGAGTCTGCTCTAGTTTTAATTTCGCTATTCTGATGTGGTCTTCTGGCCTGTTATTCTTGACAAACTAGATTGTTGTTTTGCTTAACTCTTGCCAGCATCTAATAAACTGTTGGCATAGGGGTTTTCTTTTTAGTGTGGCTTGGGAGTATTTGGCTTCATTAAATTGGAGGCTCAGCTACAGTGGGGAGGGGTGTCCACCAGATACTGATCTTGTTCTTCCGTGCCTTGCAGTTGGTTGCTTGCAGCTTTTATTACAGTGCCAGGAGAAAGCCAAGTAGTCTTTTCTGTGTGTTAATGCTAACATTATTTCGCAGACAGCATTGCTGTAATTTTTGTGTTTATATACTGTTTACGTTCAGATATGCAGGTGTATAGCTGCTGTGCTCTGTTGCTGTTTGGCGAGTGAATTTCGAGTTGTGCAACAGACTTCAGTGTCAGGTCATAAAAGCGCTGCATTGCCGTCGCACAGCATGGTCAGGGAGTGGTTTTAGAAGAGGACCTGACTGTCCAGCACTTAAAGGACCAGAATCATAGAACGGTTAGAGGTGGAAGGGACCTTAAAGATCATCTAGTTCCAACCCCCTGCCGTGGGCAGGGGCACCTCCCACTAGACCAGGTTGCTCTAAGCCCCATCCAGCCTGGCCTTGGACACTTCCAGGGATGGGGGATCCACGGCTTTTCTGGGCAACCTGCTCCAGTGTCTCACCACCTGCAGATAATATCTAATCTAAATCTCCCCTCTTTCACTTTAAAGCCATTACCCCTAGTTCTTTCGGTTTTTTGCTACACTCCCTGATCAAGAGTCCCTCCCCATCTTTCCTGGAGCCCCTTTAGGTACTGGAAGGGGCTATAAGGTCTCCCTGGAGCCTTCCCTTCTCCAGGCTGAACAACCCCAACTCCCTCAGCCTGTCTTCATAGCAGAGGTGCTCCAGCCCTCGGAGCATCTTCGTGGCCTCCTCTGGGCTGGTTCCAACAGGTCCACGTCCTTCTGGTGGTGGCCCCAGACGCAGCGCTCCAGGCGGGCTCTCCCGGGAGCGGAGGGGCAGAATCCCCCCCCGGCCCTGCCCGCCACGCCGCTCGCTGGTGAAGCTCTGGCCGTGGCTGTGGCCGGCGCTGCGGCTCTCCCGGAGCCCATCGCCATGCGACGGGAGGCGCCCTGCGCGCCCCGCCGGTGACACGTCGCCGTCGCCCCCCCCGCCGGCGGCCCGTACTGCCTCATCCCTCCGCCCGGCCCC
>VZSF01008169.1:1062171-1127013 GCA_013398295.1 Chionis minor
CGGCGGGTCGGTGCGGTTTCAGTGGGGACGGTAGCGTGTGTGTGCGGCGGAAGGACGGCGGTGGCGGAGGACGGGGGTTTGGGGTGGGGGCCCGGCGGTGGCCGCCGCCGGGGAAGCGCGGGCGGGCCGGTGCTGGGGAGGCGCCTGGCTCCGTCCGGCCGCTCTGAGGCGAGGGCTCCGCTCTGGGCGTGGCGGCGCATCCCGCCGTCAGGGTGTACCCCGCCGGGTGGGCATCGGCGTCCGCCGTGGAATGCGCGGTTTGAAGTTTTACTTCGGATCTGCATTTCTTTTAATAACGGCCTGAACTTGGCGTAGCCTTTGTCCGCTGCGTGGGGTTGTGGGGAGGCTCCGTGTGTCTGGTGGTTCTGGGCTGGGGATGAACGGCCCGACCCTCGCCCACTGCAGAGCCCGTCTCATCCCAAACTTCTGCTTCCCGTTCGGGAAGCTGATGCAGGTGTGGCCCAAAGACTGATGCTTTTAGCTTTTTGATTATACTTACTATCAATAAAAGGACTTCTGGCACACAGTTAAGCGTTTTCCAAACGTTGTCATAACAAAGCAGAAATACTTGTAAGTGTATCTTTCCCTTCCCCCCCTCCTTCCACCCCCCCACCCCGAAAGAAGAAAGAAAATTACCTGCATAATAATGAAAAGTAAAAACACTCCCCACTTATCTCTGGATTGAAAAAATACTTTGTCAAAATTGTGTCTTGCAAATTAACAAACCCCTGAATGTAGGAGTACGTCTTATTTGTTTGTCCCTTTACTTCTCTGCATCTTCATGTATTAAACACTGCTCGACAGCGACCAGGTCTCTCATTTGCTTGGGTTCCTGTTGATGTCCAGATGAGCTTCATGCTCAGGGAAGGCATAATGTGACTGCTGAAAGGTTGTCAGCGTTTTGTGGTTAGGACCATATTCCTACAGCATCACACCCATTTTAGATATAAATAATAAATGGTGTTAGAGCAGCATAATTCTTCGTGGCACAGTATTACTCTTGCTTTAGGAAGAAATGGACCATATCAGTCTCCAAAGAATCCATTTCTGGAAGAACAGTAAGTATATTTGCATCAGGGCTGTGCTAAGGCTGCATTAATTCTTGTGGGGAAAACCCAGCAAAGCCTTACAACATGAATTAGATTTGTTGTCTTCAAAGGGGTACCTGGATTCGAGGAAGTGGCAGAAAAACTTTGCCATTTCAGCTCTGCAGATGACTCCCCCAAACTGAACCGTACAGAATGGGAAGCCAGGGAAAATTTCCAATGGCCGTATTCCCTTTTCCTCCCCCCACCATCCCTCTTTCCTATTCATCTGCACAACACATGATGTTTGATGCCTGCTAGATTCTGCTGGAGAGCTGCCTGGAGAAGAAGGGTGAATTCTTTCTCAGCCTCTCCCCTGCCATCTATTATTTTCAGAGTAATTAGTTGGAGAGAGAGAGTCCATAGGACTTTAGGAAAGTAGTGAATAAGATTCATAAAAGAGATTAAGATAGTAATTTCTGTCGATACCTGCTTTTCAATTTTAACAAATGGACTTAGTTGGAAATTAAGCATGTATGTGGAAGGAAAGAGTGATTCGGTACTGACCAAAGGCTATTTGTGTGTAAAGCAGTATAAACCATTGTTATTATTAACCATTTTAAACACTACTGCTGTTAAAATCTTGCATATGAACTTATGCATCTATCACTTAGGTGATGTGATGGGTCTTCATGAGGTTGCTCGTGAGAATGTAGCTGGAATAAGAAGTCTTGAAGGGCTTTGTTCAAATGTTGGATAGGGACCCTTTGCTTGTGAAGGCAGATTACCTCATGCGTTTGCAGTCTCATCAAAACCACTGTATCTTGAGGGTCTGCATGCTCAGCGAATATTGATTGTTAATATTTTATGTTGTGTTAGCTGTCCAAAAGGTGATCATTATTATTCTGAATGCGTCAGACACTTGGAGCTGTCTGCTTGTTGATTAGATACCACGCATAACAAGAATAGCAAAAGCGTTAAACATTCACCTGTGCCATTTTTATTACTAAGCTGTGGAAGATATTCAAGGGATAGTAAAAACCATCACAATGTGTGCAGCTCTCTATTCACCTCTTTTGCTCCAGGAGGCAGCATGGTCTAGTTAACTGACTGCAACAGATGACAGAAGAAACTCCTGAAATCCAGCGGTACCTCTGGACTTTTGGACTGTTTTTAACTCTTCTGCTCTAGTTCCCTGTAGTTATTTAACCAAAACTACCTTGTAGTAGTAGTAGATACTACCCATGTAGTATCCAATTAGGATAGATTGTAAGTCAATGCATAAAGTGTAAGTGATACACCAAATTAATGTAATTTTGCCTTAAATGGAACTCCAGATGAAGTGTTTTATGCTTTCCTGCTTGTACAATGGAAATAATGGTAGCTAAACTTTCCGAGGTGTTGCTGTGAGGACTAATGGCATACCTGTGCTTTAAGGTGAATTTTCAGAAATATTCCTTTATTTTCTTGCACCCTTCGCAGACTAGGTTGTTGCAGGCCTTCACACGTGTCCCTCACCTCTTGCTGGTGGGAAAGCGTGAGGTCTCTAACGTTCTTCTGCCACTTTCCTCAGAGTGCAGCTCTAGCGCATGTTTTGACCAAATGCCAGATGAAGCAGCACAGCCGTGTATTCCCAGAAGCTTGAGCAAATAAGCGCTTTTGGAAATGGGGCGATATAACTGGGAGCTGAAACGAACTTTGAAAATCCCTTTTCATGTCCCTGTCAAGTTGGAGTCCTTCCCAGGGCACTCTCACGACCTGTTCTGCAGCCCGCTGGGATCAGTGGAGAGCTGCTGTTGGCGTCAGTCGGTCTTTTCAGTTTTGCAGGCTTCATATTCTACTTTCAGCCGTTGTTAAGTAGTTGTTCTTAGGACTCATACATGACTGAATTTGGGTGTTGGAGTAAGCCTTATAGATTGCTGCTAACCTAAGGGCTTGTTTGCAAAGAGCTGTAAATTCTCTGGATGAAAGACATTTTTCTAAAGCCAAGTATAACTGTGACCTACTTGTGCATGTTATCTCAAACTGCTTAAAAACTGTCAAAACTACTTGTTATCATGAAGGTTAACGGAAAAATGGCTATTTTTAACTGTTATAATCTTCAGTTACGCTACAGCAAACAGCGTTTGGTATGATCAAATTGAAGATCTTTGCTAACTTTTCCTAAATGGTGAAAGAATTATCATGAGCTGTATTTAGTCCACTAGGCAACTTTTTCAGGAACACAAAGGCATGTATAACAGGAGATTTATCAATAGTGGTGTCTTCTCAGCCTTTTTTGTGCCGTAACAAAAATCATTGAATTTTGACAGAAAGCAGTGTTAAAGAAGTATTATTGCTGTCTAATATTAACAGGGTGTATCGTGCCACTCTGATGCTGCAAGTGTGGGTGTTGTAAAGAAGGTAATTACATTTTTTAGCCTACTCAATAGTCAAAGTAGTAGGGTTGTTCAGCTGAAGAATTTATTTTGTACTACAATCCTTGTCTTTCCCTATTTGATTTTCTAACATGTAGATCAAACACTTCTCATTTTAGACAAATAAATCACCATTAATGCTGGTGTGAGGGAGGTTCTTTCCTCATTCTACAGGTGAGACAAGAACTGAAATGATCTTTGTCTTTTTCCCGAGTCTCAGAGCCAGGTCAGAACAGCGGAATTTCTGCCTCCTGGGCCTGTTCTCAGGCTCCTTGTTTGTTCTTATACAAGTCAATAGTAGATTTCTAACAGGTGATAAACTTCAGCTCATTGTGTTTTGCTCTGGTAACAGTTCTTTCTTCATCTGCACTGCGCATGTCACTTGATTGATCCGTCTCACAGTTGGGAACTTTTGTGTGAGGAAATCACAGATTTTTCTACGAGGTATTTACATACAAAATGTTGAGCTCCTACACATTCCACCTGTGACTTTTTATTTTTCTTTTCCAAATCTTCTGGTCCTTCTCAAATAGCTGTAGACATTGGCTGCTGTTGCTGGCAGTGATGGTTTTGACTGAGGTTGTCTGACTGGTTTAAAAACTCACTGCTGGGAGCTTCTGGTCAACATGTTATGATGGTCTGTGATTCTCACAATAATACTGCTCGTACGTAAAGGAACCAGCCACTAAAGAGGTGGCAATATTGTCTGCCACATCCTTTTTGAACTCTATTGCTGTGTTTTTCTAGCTGATGTCACAGGTATTTCTTTCAGGCATGTAGTAATCTCTTGTTGATTTAATTTGTGGCGTGACTAGTGCATGGCCATTGCCAAACGCTCTCAGGCCCAGAGACCTGGAGAGTGGGGGCAATGTAAGCTGGCTGAACATTTCTTTAATTTTAGAATTAGAGAATTTTAGCTCGTTTAAAATAGTTAATTATTGTAGCTTTAAATGTTTCCAGTCCTAGTGTTTTCCACCATTTTCTGTGGTATAATGCTCCATAGCCTGCAGGAGCGCGTTCCTGGCAGGGCTCGGTGCTCTGCAGCATGACCTGAGACGGAGCTGTCTGTGCAGTCATGCCGACACAGCGGTTTCCCACTTTGAATACCTATGCAGTGCAGAATTTGGAACTGGCTCTCAAGGTTTTTCTCTCCCCAGCTTTTGTCCTGAATTTCTTCTGTACCAATTTCATACTGTTATTTAATCCTATCTGTACTTTCCGTTTACTTCTTCCGAATACGTGTAATAACTTACCTTATTTTCTCCAGTTACTCATTTTAGGGCTTGAACCTCAATTTAGTGGCTTAAATAGCTCAGGGTCACCGCCTGGATTGTCACTGCAAGCTGTATGTGTCTGTACGTGAGAATCAGTAGCTGCAGCCAAACCTTTAGAGCTTTTGTTTTGATGGGGAAGAAGAATATTTTACTGAGGTATCTGACTTAAACAGTAGTATGTCTTTTAAGCTGCTCCTTTTTAAGTTTTGCCTCTTCATCCCATCTTTTTTTGCTCTCAACAAAGCTTAGTCTGTGCTGTTTAGCTTTTGTGATTAATGAAAATTAGTCCTGAATGCATGGAAAAAGTTGCATAGACTAATGGCGACAACAAGAGGAAACTGAGACAATGAGGTAGAATCTATTTTAGATGCGTGGCTTTGAAAAGAATTGTACAGAAGGAAAATAAGCGTCAGCTTATAGGTGGAAAAGCCAGCAAAATTGCTTTTAGTGGAGGACACCAGAACCTCATGTGTTTTTGCAGTCTCTGTAAATAATCTTTTGGGGATTTTTTTTTCCCTTTCTTTCTTTCTTTTAATAGGTTTGAATTGAATATTTTTAATTATTTTAGATCTAATCTGTTAGCAATTGACAGTGGAAACCACACATGGTTAGTTACTGTGACTAGTGTAGTATTTATTGGTTTTGCAGTGTAAAGGCAGAAACACACAGTGGAAAGCAGACTTTGACCTGTAAGTTCTGAGACCAGCAAGTAGTCCCTAATTTTTTTGTCACATACTGTTTAGGCTACGGTGTCTTTATAAGTAGGTGTTCTTCATTAAAACTCAAAGAAAACTCCTAGACATTATGCAGTAATAGCAGCGAAAAACTCTGAGACACATGCATTTTTTTAAACATTCAGCCTTTATCATGGCATGTTTTCAGAAAGAACTTCCTTTTTAGAAGCTCAAACCCAAATAAGAGTCGCAATCCTGTAAACATTCTTGAGCATTGCATTCGGTATGTTTACCAGTCCCGTATGGTGTGTAGGGAAATGCTTCATTTGTAGACACGGTTGGACCAGACAGGCTTCAGCAAGGCACACCTGTGATGGAGGAGTCTTACACTCTCCCTTCCCATTTGTAAGCCAGAATTAGCGCTTTGGTGAGTCAGTTTGTTTCACGTAAACCATGAAACGTGGCCACATCCACAGTGCAGTGCCTGCTGTTTAGGTACACGCATTGGAGTTAGACTTGAATGTAGTGTGGTGCTGATTGCGAAGAGCTTTAGTGAGAGCTCAGTTTGAGCTGTCGGAGTACCTTCCCAATTCCTTGTGTGGAATTTGCAGCCTGTGTTCACTTCTGTGCTGCTGCGAAGGGTTTGTTGCGGCTGGTCTCAGTGAACTCAGCTGTGATGATGAGTATGGTGTAACTATGTACCCTTGGAGTTACTTCACCACCCTGCTACAAATGATTGCACGTGCTTCATGTTAGTTGAAACATGAGCCAGCAATGTGCCCTTGTGGCCAAGAAGGCCAATGGCATCCTGGGGTGCATCAAGAAGAGTGTGGCCAGCAGGTGGAGGGAGGTCATCCTCCCCCTCTACTCTGCCCTGCCCTGATGAGTCACATCTGGAGTACTGTGTCCAGTTCTGGGCTCCCCAGTTCAAGAAAGACAAGGAACTACTGGAGAGAGTCCACAGAGGGCTGTGAAGATGATCAGGGGACTGGAGCATCTCTCTTATGTGGAAAGGCTGAGAGACCTGGTCTGTTTAGCCTGGAGAAGAGAAGACTGAGAGGGGATCTCGTCAACACTTATCAATATCTAAAGCACGAGTGTCAAGAGGATGGGGCCAGACTCTTTGCAGTGCTGCCCAGCAACAGGACAAGAGGCAACAGGCACAAACTGGAACACAGGAAATTCCATCTCAACATGAGCAAAAACTTCCTTACTTTGAGGGTGGCAGAGCGCTAGAACAGGCTGCCCAGAGAGGTGGTGGAGTCTCCTTCCCTGGAGATATTCAAAACCCACCTGGATGCGTTCCTGCCCAACCTGCTCCAGGTGAACCTGCTCTGGCAGGGGGGGTTGAACTAGATGGTCTCTGAAGGTCCCTTCCAGCCCCTATCATTCTGTGATCCTGTGAAACCTAATAATCTGTTCATCTGAGCTCTACATTTTGAAGTGGAAGGAGGATTTTTTGTAATCATTGTAAAAAAGACTGATGGGTAAAACAGTATGACGAGCTGGAGTGCTTTGTGGCACCGGTTTGCTCTCTGCTTCCAGAGAGGAGATGCTGGGGTTCCTGCTGGGCTGGTGGGATTACTGCGAGATGCCTGGTGCAGCTGTGACTGAGGGGCACTCTGGACAAAAGCGTGAAGTAGGAAATTCATACAGTCTTGTATGAGTAAGGACTGTGGGATTTCACTCAGTGAGAGGATTCTGCTTTAATTACTGTTATTATAAAGCTGAATTTGTTTCTATTGCATCAGGCTCGTCTGAGACATCTTTGATCAACAGAGAAGTCAGCAAAACTGCTGTTCAAATTACAGTTTCCTTTTAACTAGTGATGAAAGCTTTCAGTTTATTTTTGGCATTAGAAAGGCTGGGAGGCAACCAGGTTAGATAAGAGCTGAAACCTAGTTAATGATAAAGGGACATAAATAAGAGAGTATAATAACAGCTCCCAAAACGATGTTCCAGCTCTAACCCTCTGTGACCCTATATGTACAGAAAACTCCAAACAATTTATGCCAAGGGACTGGCTTTCCCTGTTCTCCTAGGGTGCCACTTCTGTTGATCTACATTTGTGGAAGAGTTGGCTTCAATGAAGACTGTGTAAGGTGAATGAATTTCTTAGAATTAGGGTGTAAAAGAAGAGATGGATTTAGGACTTGCTGTTTCACTGGAGATAAGAGTAAATACCTTGTTCAGTGGAATGGGAATATAGTTGAGCCTGTCATCAATGGACAATATGGAAATCAATGGTTTTCTCAGAGTGAAAACCAAGAGGAGGAAACCCCTTTTTTTCTTGAATGAGAGCACACCTGAGTGAAGCATAAATCCAAGCCCCTTTAAAATTAGGTTTAGTGGCAGAAGGAATTGTGCTGAGTATTACCCATGAAGTAATATTTTATGGCTATTAATGAGGGTCGACCTAATGTAAGTATACTAATTTTCTCTGCCGAGGACCTTCCTTATTCCAGTGGGAAGGGCGTGTGCGTGCATGAACAGGCTGTGCCGAGGTGTGTGTGAATGTTTGGGTTCCACAAAAGGGAACCTGCAGCTGTCTTGAGTGGTTTATAATGAGCAGAGCTGTAAGACCTTTCACTGGAATTATGCCTGGTTTTATTTTTTAATCTTCGTTTCACCTGTTCTCATGAATATCCTCTGCATGTGAATGCACATACACAAGAGAGGATTTGAATATTTCTACAGCCTTCTGCTGCTGTTGTATGATACTCTCTTTTATTGTCCTGGTAAGCCAGTGTAACAATTAAATGGTAATCAGACAATCCACTAAAAACCTGTGGCATATGTAAAAAAGAACAAAACTTATTGCAAGAAGACAATATTGTTATATAATAATGTGGTTATCCAAAACTGTTTATTCTACTTCATGAGCTGGAGATAATCCCAAATCCAGACTTTGATCTAAGGAAGAATAATAAAACTTTGATCATTGTTGAACTGGCGGCAGCTGCTATAAAAAGCCTATGTCATACTTCTCTCTTAGTAACACTGGCTAAATCCAAAATAACTGATAAAAGAATTTGATGATTGCAGCTTAGGGATGCTTTCTGACTTGACCTGAAGTAATCTCTGTCCGAAAATATCTATAAATTTTTTTTTTTTTAGTTTTCTGTTGCCAGATGTTTTGTTATTTGAGCTAAATGACAAAAGTGTTTTGTGTACTTAGATGTGCAATGCACATTTGGAGTCTAGTGTTTCAGAGAAAGAAGCTCTGGTTAACTGATTATGTTCATAAAAATTATGATTAATTTACAATAAAATTCTGCTTTCTATCTTTCTGAAAATATAATTTTAAAATTTTAAATGGCTAATGCCTATGACTGTAGTGTAGTTACTACAGTGATACCATATTTCTTCCTGTGCTTGCAACATAATAAATATTTTCCTACACATTTGTGTAGGAAGCATCACTTGAGATGTTCTCCCTTTAGAGCTGAAGCTGGACAGTGGCAAATTTTTCTAGGTTTAATATTTTAAAACTTAAAGGAGAATGTAAAAAAAAAAAAAAGAAAAAAAAAGAAGCAGCCCCGTAACCTTTTTTCCATCATAAACTGAGATTTTGAAAATTCCAGAATTGTGTGGGTCAGTGAAGCTCCCAGACTTCTAAAGTTTCTTTGGTACTTTTGAATTTCTACCTGAAATACATTCAGTAAAGAAAATGGCTGAAAACTGGGACCCAAATGGCAGTTGATTTTAGGATCTTCAATCTGTTTCATATATCTAGATACAACATGACCTCCGTCCCTAGGTAATGCAGGAGTTTTCCAAATCTGTGTGGCAGGGATGTTGCGAGGTTCATGGAACGTTTGGTGGCGTGTTTCCAGAGTGAAGTGCCGTGAGAGGGCTGCGTCTTGTTCTTCCTTCGGCCAGGCTGGCACGGCACCGCGTATTCGGCTTGTTCTGCACAGTTTGCGGCAGTGCAGAAGTTCAGCAGGGCAAGATTCAACCTTTCCCTTCTTTTGCTGTGAATTTTCCTGCTGCCTGGCTCCCTCCTTGATGCAGATAATGTGTGGATCTGAAGTTTTCTTTAATAACAGTTGTGTTGTGCTTTGGGCAGTAAACCCTATTGAGTTTAACGCGTTTGGTAGGTTTGGGAGATTTTGTGACTTTTTGCAATAGCGATTTCCCCCTCTATATCTTTTCCTCTGGTGACAGCCTTTGTGGATAGCAGGAGTTCTCGTTTTTCCTTTCCGCAAGGCACGCGGGCCAAGCAGACCAGGACTAGAAGATGCACTTTATCCTCTGTCCATTGTTGCCACTCCGTGTTTATCAAAAGCAAAAAGACTATGTGCCTGAAGGGGGATTAAGAATCCTACCATCTTGCTATTTATGATGCTCAGGAGGTATTTTTAGTAAAGGTTGTTGTTGCTGCTGCCCAAGGGGATGGCTGAGAGAGGGCAGGTCGGGAGGCAGCCAGCTGAAACGAAGGCGTGCTGCGGCTGGAATTGCAGGGAAGCCGTAACCCCAGCAAAGGTCCCTTTGGTGGCTGGGTGCGTGCGTATGAATGCGTCTGTGCACACATAAAGAGATTTGCACCTTACATATAGGAAACAACTAAAGAAACTATAATCCCCTGTGCATTTGAAAGAGGGGAAGGGGTTAATTCATGCTCTGTTCCACACAATTCCTGTTCCTGAAAGAACATCAGAATTGTGTGGAATGGTTTTTATACGATACTCGGTTTCCATAGCTGAACCGCCCCTCCAGATGTACGGGTCCAGAAAGATCTGTGTGTTGGTAATACACATTATGACTCAGTTTTCTAAGGAAGCAAAGTCGAGATTGAGCCTTGTCCTGCCCTTGTTAAATTTGCTTCCTACTCATTCCTCTGGAGACTGGGAAGTCACGAGAGCAGTGGGTGAAGGAGGCAGTGAGTAAGAGCTGGAGAGAGCGGAAGCAGAGTAGAGGGCACCTGAGAATGGTGAGCAAAAGAGACATATTTAAAGCAGGGGGAGGCAAGAGTGCATACGTGGAAATCCTTCTTCAAGCTGGTACAGAGGCAGAACTGACAGAAACCAGAACTGCCCCTGAACGGAAAAAAGATTAAAAGAGATGGGAGTAGAGAACATTCGGAGAGTTACAGATACTCCCTAGTGAAAGGAGTTGTCAATGTTCTGATGTCAGGAAGCATTTTGGTTTTATTTCTTTGGTTCTTGGACTCCCTAAGAAGCCTAGCAGTCTAGGGGAGCACCTTCTGGAGTAACTGTCCTTACAATTGCTGCAAATATTTTTGTGATTTTCTGAAGGGAGCAGGGGAAAGTACTAGTTTGAAATCGCCTGAGGTAAAAATCTTAGCTGCCTGAAATCTCTGAACGCTTCACAGACTGATCTAGGAGCTGGTGCTCTGCCAAGTCCTATTTTTAAGCAATTAGGTATCTCTCCCAACTTTATGAAGTTATGCTTCTCTAGCAATATCACACAAGCATAGGACCTGGAAAGGGAGCAGGGAGCACATGTGCGAGCATATGACTTTACAGGGGAAAAATATAAAATTAAGTTTGGTGCCATGTTTCCCTGTTTGCACAGAAAAGAGCTGATCCTCAGTGAGCCTGAACAGCTTCAGCCCTGGTGTGTTTCCATCCTGCTGAGTTACACAGTCCATGTTGCTACTTTAAAGTAGAATCTGCTGTTTTCCTTGAATACATAGTTAATTCTTTTCCATTATTGCTTTCTTTGACCGCAATTTGAAGTTCCAAACAAAAGTATTAAGAGATTTCCTCAGGCAATTAGGAAACCCCATCAGTTAGGGAATGTAAAGAAACTAGAAAGCGTAGCACCAGTGGAAGTCCTGTGTTAAGTCTCTGGGAGTGGATTAATTATGAGATCAGCTATGATGTCCTTTTGATTTCTGACATGTCTAAAGAGCCCCACAGATGCAGATCAAAAGGGTTTTTGTGAATGTAACGAGCAGTTTTTCTCTTTACAAAATACACTTCATGTAAATGAAATTGGGAAGACAGAAAGAATAACTGGAAGAGAAAATTAAGTCCACAGGAGTAAATGCTGCCGCCTAAACACTAGTAACGCTATTAACAGTTCCAAACTTAACAGTTTTACTCAGAATATATCTTCCTTCATGCTGGCAGGAAAGCTCAGTTTACTTAGTGTGTTCTCATTTTCTGATTTCCAGCAATAAAAGTTAGATCAAGAGTGGACCACTGGACGCATAACAGTTAGAGTGTCGGAGATTTTTCCAAATTGTAGAATAAAAAAAAGGATGGTTTGACACCCATATGCGAGTGTTGGTCCATTTCAAATGCATGTTAGTGGACCTGAATTTCTTTCAAGTGTGCAGTTCTTAGTAGAGCACTCACTGATGTTTCTTCCCCAGACTGTATTCCAGAAACAATACTCATCATGGACTGAAATAGTTCTCGACTACTATGAAGTTTCATTTTCTGCCCCACCCTCCTTAATTTCTGCAGTGCAAAATAACCCAGTAGGAAATCTTTAATTCAGCTTTTCATTCTTTCCAACATTATTTACTGCTAATATTTATGAGTTCTGTAAGCATACTACTCTAAATATTAATAGTACGCCTTGGGAGCGCAAATGTTTATCATCCCATTCATTTTCCACTAGGAACTGGAAGTTAAAAGCATTTCTAAAACGGCTATTTTCCTGTTTTATATGTCTTGAAAATGTCAGCCAGTACTGTTGGTTACATTTGAGCGTAGTATTCTGCAGTATCAGAGGGTGAGACAGACACAGCAATTTGATCTTTCCTAAGTGCTTCAAAAAATAATCGCGTGCCTTTGATTTCTGATCTATTTCTTGCCTGAATGACTGTTTAGAAACTGCAGTGCTTATTTTATGGGCAAAGAATATATTGACAAAAAGTCTTCTTTGGTAGCGGAGCTCTTTGAAGACAAGCTATGTTCCCTTGTGTTGTGTAAAACTAGAATAACTGGAGGCCAGCAGAGTAATTCCAGATTTGTGCTAATCAGAGAGATGAATTGGTCAGATTTTTGGTAATGATATGAAGTAGAGGAAGACACTGAACAGAGGAATAGTTGTAGAGACAGTTCATCCTGCCTTGAGGCAGGAAAAGACGCACAGCTTTTTTTAAGTCCCTTTCACCATTATTATGTTGTAACATTAGGGTTCTGTGCTATGGGACACGGGGGTCTGTTCAGCTGTGTTTGGTCTGAACCCCTATTTTGGAGACTTTCTTTAAAAAAAGGGGTTTTTCCATGTTCATTTGCATATGAAAGCAGTACAGAGAGCCTCAACAATATATTGTTGTTTAGAAATTTAGTTGATAATGAAGATACTTATACTTTGGCACATGTGAAAGAATGTTAATTGTATATCCAGTGATTCTTAAGCTACATGAAGCTGAATAAGTATTCCCCCATTTGAAAGTACAAAAGCAGGCATTGTGATCTTTGGGGAATTGTTCATCCTGGCTGTTTCAAGAGTCTAGGTAAAATCTGTGTTTCATCCACAATATGCTTTATCTGATCTAGGACATGCTATATAACATGCTATCCTAGAAGGAAGGTGTGAAAATTACTTTTAGCTGTTCTAGAGTGTTATGACTGATTGTCAGATGTCGGTTAGTGCAGGGAAGAGAAGTTGTATAAAACTGGAAATTGATCCTACTCTTAATGAGTTCCAGTTCTGTATATTAATCAAAATATTGCTGTCCCTCTCTCCCTTCCTCCCTCCAGGCTTAAACCTTGCTCTGAACTGAGTAGATCAGCTGAGTTCTCTTGCCATCCTGACAGCCACGTTGAAAATGGCTGGAAAACTGGGGAACTCTACAAATTGTATATGCATGTATATAGATGTTTTTATTCTGTTATTCATGATCAGCTGCTGCTGCTCATGATTTCTGGGTTAACTGAAGCACAGGCGAGTACCCATTCTTTTGCCTAGTGCATAGTTTGCTTTGTAGTCATGCTTTGTCTTCTCTAAAGAAAGTGCAGTATCTGGATGTAGCTGTTACTTAGTCTTAATACCTCTTTGAAATAGCCTGCGTGCCAGTAGGGGCGTGGAGGTCTTACCCCTAGTCTAGAGCACAGTGCCTTTCTGTCTTGGAGGACATAAACACTGTCAGCAGGATGGAGAGAGCTGAGAGGTTATTCAGTAGCTGGGGCAGAGATTTATTGCTTGTTTTCGGTACCTTTGCATCTTTTCATTAGCTTTTACAAGGTAAATACGTTGTAAAAGTGAACTCCAAAAGGCAAGGCAGAGTATTGCATTATGTTTTCCGATGCTGAATTCGTATCCTCGCTTTGATTTTGTCTGTATCCCTTTTTTTTTTTTTTTTTTTCCTGTAAGCAGAGATTTGGCAATGGCTGTTTTTCAATTTATTTGACGTTTGGCCATCTGGAGCTGAGCAGAGCTTTAGTCGCACACGTTAGCTGCGTTAAGTGGAGCAATGTAGGATGTAGGGGCCAGATTCAACTCTAAACTAAGTGCAGTGGAATTAACAAAGTTACGCCAGGATTGGACTGGGTCTTTCAGGTGGCTGTTTGCAGGTTACTGAGAAATTTCGTCTTGTTTTCTCAGCTCTGGTGTGAAGATGCTTGGGGTAAATTGCTGGACAACTAAATGGAAACCAGTCATATAATTTCCAGTACTTTGTTTTTATCCAAGTTAAAACGAATACGAAGTACTTCTCTGTTGGTAATGCTCTGTAGGAGACTTGGGACCTGCTAATGGCCCAGAGCTAGTGTTTACAGAGCCTACACTTTTAGGCTGCAGATAGCATGCATCTTATTTCCTAGATATCTCCCGAAGCCCTGCATTGCTGTAGCTCTCTGCCCCTGCTTTTCCGGAAGGGAAGGCTCCAAAAGCAGAAGAGAGTGAATACAGCGTTATTAGGTGGTTGAATGATTTACTGCTGGTTTGTGTGTTGACTTTATTCATGTACTGAGTACAGGGGATGGTACTGGATTCAGTGGACCCTTATATAAGGGTATTTCTGTTTCCTTGAAAATGGGGCTGTCAACACCTTTCTGGGCAAAAGTGTGTATTCCACAAAGATTATTATTGGTGAGGTTTCCTCATCCCATGATTGTGATGTCCAGCTTCCTTCTGGGTCACGCAAGCAGCCTGTAACTGGTTTTTTGTACCTCCTGTAACAAGGCACCAACGGGCCTGTGTCTCCAATCTGCTAACTTCAAAGAAGCTTCTTCTCCCTTTTATGTTATGAACCTGAGTTCTTTGATACCAGTTCTGTGCTTCAGGTGGATCTCCATGTGTGACAATATTAATTTCGTGATGCTTTCCCTCTACTTATTAGATGTCCTTGTGAGTGTTTTGTTAGGACCAGAAGGAGATTGTTCTGGTTTTGTGAAGGCAGATACCAAGGCCGAGCCTGGTTAGGAGACTGGAAATGCGGCCACATACAGCAGAATGAACTGTATCACTGTTGCCGAAGTCCAGGTGTGCAGGGATCAAAGCCTTCGGTTGCTCCTTTCTGTAGGTCAGGGGTGTGAGTGTAACTTGCCATATTACATGACATATATATGTCATATGGCATTGTGACTATCATTGTCATATGACTACCTTTAATTGAGATAGCTTGGGTAACAATACAGGGGAAGACACAGTGGCTCGAGTTTTGGGAAAGGAACTGTATGTTTGGTGAACAGGCTCAGCTGAAATCCATAGGACTGTGGCTTATGTTAGTTCCCAGGCTTCATGTGAATTTGGGTTTGGCCACTGCTGCTGCAGGTATGCTTTTGATGGGGTTTTAGGCAAGCCCCTGAGATTCATTTCAGAATTCCTCTATCCTTTTTGGTTGCATTCTTGTGAATTTCTACCCAGTATGCTGCCCAGCCTGTCCTTGAGTTCTTCTCCATGTGTGATGCAACTGGACAGAACGCAAACCAGCAGGATTACAAATGTGTGTATCATCAGGTGTTGCCTTTATTTGTCAACATGTAGCCTTAGCTAACACCTAGTGGCTTCCTTTCCTCTTGGACTTTGGTTTCTCTGCTGAAGACAGTTGCTCGCAAACTGCTGTGTTGGTCTGTTTTAGAAAGCTTTGAGGATTAAAGATTTGAATGCACAATACAGTAGAGGAACTTTGGTAAATCAATGCTCCCTCATTTGGTGATCAAGCTCTTTAATAATTAACATGATTGCCCATAGTGGTTTTCTGCCTTTCCTGATGTCCAGAAGAGCAGTTCTAGACGTGACACAAGTGCTTCTGTTCTTGTGCAGATGAGCTGAGGGCTGAGCCTACCCGCTGGGGTCAGGAGCTACAGAACAACTTCCCTTTCAACAGCTCTGATAAATCTTCAGACAGACTGTAGAAGCTGATCTACAAAATCACCTCACTTGCACGTGCAAGATTTTCAGATTTGGCGTAGGAGAAATGGTTAAGAAGTGCAAATTATGGGAAATGAGGTATCGCATAACCTGCATACAGAATCACTCAGAAAATGTGCTTACACTTGTGCCAATGTTAGTGAAGCTCATTGTACAGTATCTGGTTAGCAGGCATTTCCTGAGGCTTAGGTGCACCATCATAAATTTTATTGCCAGAAGTCAGACTGTGTGGTAGTAGATGCCTTAAAATTGGTGAATTGTGGAATGAAAATAATTCGAGACAACAGTTATGGAACACGTTTTGAGCATGACCCTTTCGGCATCATAGCCATCAGCAGTCACATATAAGTGGGTCTTTTCCTCTGGGTCCAAAGTGTCATGCCAATCTGGTGAACAGAACTGCCTCTTGAGGACGTGGGACAAATGAGATGGCTCAAGGCCTTACCTGGCAACATTTACTCTTGTGGTCCAAACTCAGACTGGAGTTTGTGGTGTGAAGTGGCCTGCATCACTAGATTTTGGGAGATTTTATTTCAGGAGCATTTATTGCTTACTTCTGTCCACATCCTAAGTTAGCCTGAATTCGTGGTTTATGAAGCAAGCATGTAATTTAAAATAATTTGGTCTTCATAGCCAGTCATTGTTGTTAGTGTGTGTAACAAGATTGAGAACTTCCAGTTAGAAAGCTTCATGTCCGTAAGCGTTGCCACCGATGTCATTCAGCGGTGGCCCGGGTTCTGTGATGCTCCACAGCTAAGTACAGGCTAACTCGGGCTTTCCTCAGTGCTGAAGCTTCTCTCCTGCTCTGTGATTCAACGTGCGAGGTGCCAACGCGTACCGTGATCTGTGATGGCAGGTGCAGGTCAAGATATAGAGGACGATATATAAGATGAGGCTGTTATATCCAAGAGGGTTAGAAAGCACAGATGATAGCATAACCTAGTAATGCTATGTTGTTCCTTCCTTGTCATCCAGTCCGGCGTGCTAAGCGTGTCTCCCGTTACCTAATCCAGAGTAGTGCTGTCTCATTTGTGCAAGAAGAACGTTAATGATATTTGGAATAGGCTTAAGTAGGATTTAAGTGTCATGCAGATGTGGGCTAATCCTTTGCATGGGGTTGTAGTCAGCCTTTTATGCAAGCACACAGTTAGCTTTTTTGCTCAAAAGTAGATAGGTGCAAAAATTGACAGTTTTGAATGACAAATACAAGTTCTTTTGAGTCCACTTGGTAGCACAGGAAGCGTCACAGGATCTCTAACACTGTCCTGAAAAGATGTAACAGACATTTACCACAACTTTTGTGATGCAAATCTGTTTCTAGTTAGGTGTGATGTAATTATAGGCAAAAAGAGAGAAGGGTTTTTTCTTTAAACAGGGTAAGTTAAAAGACAAAGTCAAGTTTTCCAGCTTTACTGCTTTAAACGAAAACATCATTAGGAAAATCTCTGTAAATGTATTTTTGCTCTTACCCACCCAGTCATAAATTGGTATACCAGATGATCAGTTTGGAGCAAAAAAGAAGTACAGGATAACTTACAACCAGAGGCTTGTATCAAGGCTGCATTAGGGAGCAAAATAGAGCAGGTTTGAAGCTGTGTTTGGATGACCTTCAAATCCCATCTGCGGATTTCTTTTTAGCTTCAAGTTTCAAATGTCAGCTGCAAGTAGATCATCGCGCCAGAAACACATAGGCAATAAAAGATCAAGGATGTCCTCTCTTTGCGTTTGTTTTAGAGGGGGGAGAACTGTGTTGCCTCATTAGGAGCTGCTGTCTGCGGGTAGACCCACGTCTCTGTGAGGAATTGGGAAATCTTGCACACTGGATCGATGCATTAATCAAGGGGGAAAATGGGAATATCTCCACTAGGTAAAATAAAAACGTTAAAGATCCACTATGCTAACATATCATAGCATATTGCTTCAGTCTGGTGTTTGGGTTTTATGCAATGAAGCACGAATATCCATGGCTAAGAGCTGTAAAGATTTAGGGAGTGTGGATGTTGGGGAATGAAAACCAAAACTATACTAGGGTATGGTTAAGTATATTTAGCCAGCACTATGAGCTTTTGTCTCCTTGAACTACAGGATTTACCAAAAAAAATCCATAAGGCAGGCTGAAGGGAGAAATCTCCCCGCATCTCCTGTTTTAGTTGAGGACTTCCCTCTTGTGCTTTCATTGCTTCCATGAAAGAAATGGGGGTAAAGGGGAAGTACGCGCAAGGCACTGTTATTTTTGAAACAAAACATTAGGTCAGAGGTTTCTGGCGGCCAGGATGATCCTTGAGTCCAGTAAAAACATACTGAGCCTCAGCTGCCTCCAAGAGGCGTTTGACAGAACTGAAGGGTTGCTGGGAGGGCTGAGAAGCTGCTCTGAAGTACTGTAAAGCTTCAGGAGCTTTAATTGTTACCATTGATGTCGTTCAAGCCTGATTCCCACTGGAACTTCTTCTATGTTAATTATGGTCCTGAGGACGATAACTAACTTGGCAAACGCAGCTGCAGCATTGCTATTGCATCAGTTAATTAATCACCCAGGCTGGATTGGAGAGAAGGTGTGTTTCTTTACTCTCATTATAAACAGCTGTAAAGAAATTGGAAGGTTTTGATGACTGAAAGTCCTTTTTCAACTGTGTTACCATCTGAGGGCTCCTAATACTAGTGTGCAGTTCTCCTATGTTGGTGTTTTCAAAGGTATGGTGGTGCTTCTTTCCCAAAAAAGAAACATGAAACATGCAAAACTCTGCAAAAGCAGCTCATCTTTGGCTCCTCAGCACAGCTGTAAGAAAAAGCTTTATCAATTAAATTAATCCATCTGTAATAACTTTTTTTAAATAACTGTCAGGGGTGAAGGAGACAGATCACATTAGGAGTAAATTGAAAATACCTGGAGTAGTTTGCTTAGGCAAATACAGAGAGATTATTTCTGGGATGGCTTTGGGAGTAGTTTGCATGCTGTGGTGATGTTGATTTCCCTGTAGGGTTATTTGTGTTTCGTTAGTCCGGTGCGCTGACCTGCTGCCTGAAACAGTGCAAACATCTGAAGAATACGGCTCACAGGATTCCCGGGCAAAGCCTTAGCTGGAGGAACGTGGCCTTTGAAGTGACCTCTGTCAGTTCGCCCCTGCAACGATCTAGCTGTCTCTTTATCTGGGCCTGTTAATCATAAGGAATATTTATGGAATTTGTTGTCTGAAGTGCAAGCTGTAGCCTCTGAACGGTGTTTCAGCTAAACTTTGAAGCTAATGAGATGACATGTATTTACGTTGCTGAACTGGGTCACTCTTTTTCTTTGTGAAATGCGATTCTGAACGTGTTTGGGAGCAGAAGTAACACTTTTCGAACACCATTATTTGGTTGTTTAGGCAGATAAAAGCCTCAAGCTGCTTTGTGTAATGTGCCTCACAGATCCTCATGTTGGCTTTTTCTAAGGCAAAAATAACTTCCAGAAATGTCAATAGAGGTGAGAAATGTTTATTTTGGAGCTTATAAATTAAACTAACTGCACTGAATACATGTTCTTTGTGTGTGCTGACAGGAAACAGTGATAAATATGATGACATATGCATAGTGATAAAGATATCCTACAAGCTGTAATTATGTTCTTTCTACTTTGTTGATTAACAAAGCATTAATCCATGGCATTCTTGTGGGGAGGGGAGGGCTGTGTTTTATTAGTAAGGGATTGCAGATTTTGGGTTGTGTCCAGTGGTTTTTCGGGACGGGTTTTTGGTTAAAATAGTGGTCTACATTGTCTGCCCTTGGGAGCACACCTGTGTCCGAAATGACCTTCCTGGTATTACCTGGGAAAACCTCTTGCTGTGCCTCGTGCTTGGAATATTCCCTGAGATGCACTTAGTCATGCTACAGGGAACCTGTCTTTGTGGTGATAAATTAAAATAAAAAATGACCCGGCATCCTGCCTTGTAGGGTGCTGAGGTATCTGCTAGAAGGGCTCTGGTATCTGCTTTTGCAAAACCAGTAAGATCCGTAGGATATTTGCATTAAGTTCAGGCTTCCTAAAAGATTTTAGGGAGAGCTGCATTTTGGGAGCCCCTTGTAATCCAGAATGGTCTGTTTGCAGCTGTGTTGCTTTAGATGTGCCTTTCCTTCAAAACAGTAAGTATAATTTCAGTGTTTTAAGATGGATGTGATCAAGGTCAAGATAAATCCAATCTCCATCCAAGAAAAGATGGAGATTCTTCTTAGCCCTCCTTTTGTTGCTAATGTATTTATAGAAACATTTTTTATTGTCTTTTATGGCAGTAGCCAGATTAAGTTTTAAATGGGGACAAATGATACCATTTTGCTAGTGTCACAAGGTTTAATTTTTGAGGAAGAACAACCATAATTTTTGAGGAAGAACAACCTTTTTTGGAAATGTGATTTAAGTTCATTTAACTCTGTTAAAGACTTCCCCCCCCCCCGCCTCTTTTTTTGAAACTGTAGAGATGCCTTTAGCACTAGTTGTGTTGAGTTGACCTAAAGCAAGCTTTTAATCTGTGGACTCCTTTTTTTCTTTGAGGAAACTGGTGCTAATACGTTGACACATGACTAAAGTGGCATTTGCTGTGTCTGGTCTGAATGGTTGCTGAGGAATAAAAAATGTCATTCATCCTGAAAAATACATGACAAGGGTGATAAATTCATGTTCATAGGTACTTTTTAATGTTAATTGGAGAGAAAGCATTGATGATTTACTGTGGAGGACATGCTTACCTTTTGGGCAACTACTGGTAGATAAGGTGAATCTTGCTCTAAAAAAATAGTGCTTTATATTACTAGATTCGCACTGGGAAGCCCAGCAAGGCTGGGGTGAATGATGGGCATTGTGCCAAGTACCATTTACACACTGTGAAAGATCAGTGCCCGAGGACTTGCTAATCTAAATAGACAGCAGAAACAGAGAAACAGTTTGTAGCCTTTATTTATTTACTTATTTATTAATAACACAAATTATGTAATGCTTTTTTAATCATTTGGACTCCGATAAGTTGTTGTAAAGCAGCTGGAATGGTGGGCAAATTGCCAAGAGTTCATCAGAGAAGCACAAATAAACACTCTTCATCAAATGGATTGACCATGACATACATTATAGGTACACGTAAGATGTTGAAAAATGAGTGACAGACCCTGAATCAAGTTAATAAAATTCACTTTGCATGGCAGAGTAGTGGATTCTTTGCTGCAGATAGAGGGAGACGTGCTGTTTTCCAGGGAGTGCTTTTAATCAGAGGTATGTGCTGGTGTTGTGCTGCCTTAGGAGGGTTTTGCCATAGACTTTAATATCCATCTGGCACATTTTTAGGTTTGGCCATTACAGCCTGATACATAGAGAATCCATCTAAAAATGCCGGTTTACATGAATTTCTTTACGTAATTTGGAGCAGAAGGTTGAAATAAAGCTACACTTTGCATGATTTTAGCTCTAATGTACCTACTGATCTTTAGCAAAGCAGTAATGATCACGAGATTTAAAACATTGATCATAACTATATTTTCCACAAATCCTGAAAGCTGAAACTGATGCGTGGAGGCCATATGCTGTCCTCAGATGGCACACAAATTTAGTCACTTGGTGACCACAAATCTAGTCACTTCTGACTGTAAGTATTGAGTGTCGAGTTCTTAAATATGACTTAGCCAGCAGCAGGATGGGTGGAGGAAGGTACTTCACAGAGTGTTAAGGGTTGGAAGGGACCTCTGGAGATCATCTGATCCAACCCCCCTGCCAGAGCAGGTCCACCTGCAGCAGCTTGCACAGGATGGCGTCCAGGCAGGTTTGGAATGTCTCCAGAGTCAGAGACTCCACCACCTCTCTGGGCAGCCTGTACTTCAGAGCGAACTGCAGGCTCAGGATGTGCCTCGGTTGCTTTCCATTATTCGGAAAGGGTCCTGGTGCCAGGACTGGGTGTCCGTCCTTGGCTGTGGTGCAGTTTGGTGACCAGAGAAGGAGCCACGCTGTGCCCACACCTGGGGAAGCAGAAGGTGGGAGGCTCACTGCTTACCTGTGGTCCCAGCGGCTCCCCAGGCAGCACTCTGACCCCTGATCGTCCCTCTCAGCTTTCCTGCAAGACCCCACCGTTAGCGTTTTCTGCACTCAAAACTGCAGCCAAACAGTTCTCAGCTTTTTGCTGGTGTTCCGCTCGCTTGTCCCTTTTTTTGCATAACCTCTTGTTCTTCCCTTGCAGTCAGTTCCTCGATCATCTGTAATTTTCCCATCTTCTCCAAATACGCTCATCTTTTCTTTTGTGGAGCTGTAAGAAATGCTATTGCTAGACTACATATACTGAAATTTCCTCACCTAAAAATAATTATCTGAAAAGATACTGGGACACAGTCTATTTTTTTTATAAGCTTTGTTCAAAAAGATTGTGCATTTGGATCAGAAAACCAGCTTTAGAATTGTTTGGATCTCTGTTTTCTGTTTCTTAGCCACAGCTATGATGTTTGCTCTTGCATATTCTTATGATATGCCTCTGATTGAATAGATTATTAATTTTTTTGCTAAGTAGTTTGTGATTTTATATGCTAATCCCTTCATTGTTCTAAGATCATCAGGTTCTCCTGGTTTGAGCACGTACACCGAGTGTAATGAGTCCCTGGTTCGGTTGGAATTTCCCATTTTGTACCTGTGTCCTGCTCAGCTTTTCTTTTCTCTGTATTGCCTGTATGTTCAGCACTGGATGTTACTGAAAATTGAGGTGAAGGGATTGTTTAGATACCAGGCTGCAAATACTGACCTCTGGGAGTGTTAGACCAAACTTTCTGACCACTCTTTGCTGGTTCTCTCTCTGGTTACTGGGAATAGTTGTTCAGGATTGAGTGCTTACCTGGGTAAGTATGGAGCCTGCCCGCATCAGATGTTTTTCACCTCGGCTTTCATTGCGGATAGCTTTCACATGTTCATGTTTGTGTTGAATCTCAGCCTCTTCTGTGTCAATCTGCAAGGCTTTTGGACATCTGTAAGTAGCTCTTTCAGTTCACCAGAGTTAGACTTGTGACACTAAATATTTGCAGTCCTATGGCTGTATTTTGACTCAATTTAATCACCTTGCTTTCATGCTGTTCCAGCATGTAAACAGCTTACCCTTTGGGAACAAACCAAGGTCTTCGATGGCAGTTTGTTTGTAGTTAGTGATTTGATTGCCATTAGCCATCCCAGGACTCCTGTGAGATAGTTTTGCATTCCTAGCTATAAAACAGGTTTGAATGAGAGAAAGGTGAAATGACTTATGGCCACTGTCAGACATTCTTGTGTCCAAAGAAATTTGCTGCCTGCAGTTCATTTTCTGAAGTCTTTTGGAGCTGCATCTGCAGCTCTTCTGCAGCTGGCCTAGCCCTGGAGCAGGTAAGCTTCAGTCTTTTTTGACTCCAGACATCACAGCATGGTGGTTGCACTGTGTGCCCTCCTTGGAGCACCTCCGTCCTTCCAGGTGATGACTCTAGAACTACAGCCTTCTTTTGTAAAAGAAACAGGCAGGTCAGTTCTTCTAGCAATTTTATTTCATAGTGTAGTAGGTATAAGGAGAAATTTTAGGCTCTACAGGTCTTCTCACAGTGTTTCGTAAGTTCATTTCAGTCTTGGAGAGAGGAATCCACATCCCAGATGTTTTTTTCAGAGTCATGCTCCCTCTCTGATTCTACCAACTCCTTTAATCACTTTTCACGTCCCTTGGCAGAGGGTCGGTGTCCTCGGGTAGGAGTTATTTTCTGCAGTGTCTGTGTTTCTTCCCTGTTAACACCGAAGTGTCAGGGTGAGCAGTCTGCCTGGCTGGGCTCGGCTGGTACCCTCGCCCTTCCCCTCAGTTGTGAAATTGCACGTGCTTCCAGCAGAGAGAGTGAGGAAACCGCAGTGAGCCTCCAATGGAACACGAACACTTTGCTGGACTTCCCTAGGCTTTCCCCATTGCCTTGGGCTTTGATTTGCCAAAATAGGTCTGATATACCAGATAATGTCACTATGAAGCAATAGGGTGGGGAAGGTATCGAGGTACTTGCATCTCTGTTGCTGTGGTGGTGTGGGTTTTTTTCATTGTTGTATTTCCTTTTTCCTGTTATTCTCTGGTGATACAAAAGCAGCTGATATTCAAAAAGAAGAGAAAATTTTTCAGAGTTTCAGTTAATAGTTTAAAACAATTACAGGTTTTATTTGGATCTACGTGCATCCTGTTTCTGCTGCATGTGGCAGAGAGCAGTGTGAGAGGGATTGATGAAATCACTGGCATCATTGCTTTTTCTGTTGTCAGTGTGAGCTGGTGGCCTGCTGGGATCCTTTCTCCTGCGCTCCCAGTTCTGTGGTACGGGAGAGAAGCAAGCAGTATTGTTTTGGATCTCTCAGTTTGGTTAAACACGCGGGCACGGATGGTATCCCTTTTCTCTGTCTTGCAGCCATTTAGCAGTAACTTGCTCTTTCATTCCTCTCAGCAGCGTGGTCTGGAAATCTCCGAGTGATGGGTTCTGTTTCCCTGCCAGTGCGCAGTTTCAGTGGCAGTAAGGGAGCAAGTCCCTCTTTGTTTTGGGGAGGGAAACTTGGTCTGCAAGACGGTTTCGCAGCAATCTGTTACATAATACTGCGCAAAGCGAGAAGTAATTAATGTGGAGGTGGAAAAGATACCCTCACGGCTCAGTGCAAAGCTGGCTTGCCTTTCCGACAAAGATAGTTACCTCCTACCTCTTCATTTCCATGAGAGGCTCTCTCAGAATCCCAAAGATAAGAAAAGATAATTGGAAAATTGTCTTTAATCTTTAGTAGAATCTGTCAATGCACGCAAAAGGCTGCGGCTACGTTATTTTGTCACCTCACCTGCTTAGTATTTGGAAAGAGTAAGAAAACAAGTGGGGAAAAAAAGACCCAATGCCCCCTCTTCAAGGCTGCAGAATTCCACATTTTTCATCAGGCTAGCTACATTTTCACCTCATGCCGCAGGGCACAAAATCTGAAGTAACATTAGGAAACTAATGAATTTTCCCAGTCTGGCTAAAATCACAGTGTCACAGTGGGTGGAACTTCAGAAAACTTCAGTGTGTCTGGCTGCAGTTACTATTGAGTTACTGTTATTACCACAGAGTCTGAAGAGATGAAGCTCTCCTGAAGATGTTCCTGGCCCAAGAAACAATAGGGCTGCTCAGCTTTCTCTGTTATACCCTTTCTTAAGCGTCCCTTCATAAAGATTTGTTTTGCAGCACTCCGCAAGAACATAGTCTGGCTCAACCTCCTAACTGATGCTCATCTGACTTTGACAATGTATAATCATAGATTAAAAATACCCTGAGCTTGGTTACAACCTAAAAATACTCTTCAAAGTTCTTAGCAGCTGTTACTAGAAATAGTTTACTATTGGCTAGGAGGTACAGTAGAAGCTGAAAATATAAGGACTGGGTTTCTTTTTTCTTTTAAATATTCATCATGGCTTGAATGCTCTGTGTTCGGATTTATATATTGAAAGCACTTGCTCTTCTTAGTCTGCTTATAAGGACTGAAGGGGCAAGTGAAAGAGGATAGGGAATATGGCATATAAAAAGTACTGTCCAGTTATATTGATTAGTGATGCAAGTTTTCCTGGAATATTTTGCAGTTCTGATTACTTCATCTTAAACTAGTGAGAGTTCAGAAAAAGGAGACTAACATAGTTTGCAACTATGCTGCAAACACATGATGAAACGCTAAACCCCCCTGGGATTATCATCTTAGGCTCCATTCTTCATCCCCTTTCTGTGTCATATCAATAGCTAAAATTATAAATGGTATAGAAGAGATAGATAAGGGCCATCTATTTTCTTTCCTCTTAACAAAAATATCAGGGCACTCAGTTAAATACAAATTACGGGAAACCTGTAGGGCGGAAAAAATGAGAGTGCTTGGTTAGACTTTGAAACTCATTGCAACCAGCTTTTGATGAAATCAAGAAATTAACAAAATGAAGAAAGAAACTGAGTCTGTGAGACTAATGTATCCAAATGCCTAGTTAAATTGGAGAATTATTGGTTATGAAGTCCTGGGCATAAGGTGAGTGGGTTATGCTTACACACTATCTTGAGAGCGTTGTGAGATTGAGGAAAGTAAGGGAAGGTGCTGTAGCTATATGTGGTGTTGCAGTTTTTTTTAAAAGTTAAGAATATGTGCTAGCAAACAGTTTTTCTAGGACTGTCCAAATCTGGGCTGAATTTCTTTTCTGAAATAAATCTCCAGAGATGCAGTTGATCAGGCCAGTACTTTTTCTGCATGTTGCCAGTCCATATTCTCCCCTTCACATTAGCTTTCTTTGTGGAACCCTGAAAACTGTGTAATTGTCTGCATTGCAAGAAATGTCGTCCTAGGAGCGTGTTTATGTGCAGAAACACTTTCTGTGTCATTTTAAAAATTGAAAGAGTTGTTACTAGAGTATTAACATCAGCACAGTTTTGGGGTTTTTTGGTCTAGAAAATTCTGTACCTCCTTTGCTTTTCTTTTTAAAGTTTGAGGCTTTGCTTTGCGTTGTAAGAACTTTAAAATCCAGAAAAGCCATATATTATGTATTTATGTAGTGATTACTTTTTTAGAGCAGTTTTTTCTTCTGTGATTGCTCCCCCGAGACCAAATTAGTGTGTATATATTTTGTAAATGTCACTCTTACGCAATTTTTGCCTTATGACACATCTTTTAAAATGTGTTGTGCTGTTCACAGGGGGGTGTGTGTGTGTTCTGAACGTAAATCTGGTTTACTGGTAGACATCCTATAATCCTCTCAGTTGCCAACCCTTTAAATTCACTAAAATAAACTGTATTTTGTGGAAGTCTCAGCAGAAAGCACCTTTTGTATACCGTAAAAACAGATGATGGCAAGCATGCTAATCACCTTAAAGAACATACTGCTCGGTCAGTGGTTTTGGGGTATTCTGAAGTAGTGTTAATCTTGTTTCCACCTTCAAATTACATTTGCCTTTTGCCTATGGACAAGATGCTTCTGTTTGCAGAGCGTGTACCTGTTGTGGACCTGTGTGGACGTGTGGACATGAACGTGGCATACTCTGCATCAGGATGTAAGAGGTTGAATGTGCTGTTGAACGCCTGCTGTACAGCACTATACAGGCAGCTGCGTTTTCCCAGTGATTCCTGTTTGTGCAGGGGCTGTGGCACTGGTGGTACCGCATCGAGGCAGGATGCACAGGACAAGAGCTCAACACCGGAAGGCTTGTGTGCCTCCTGGCACTTGCTGGCAGCCTTTGGTGAATTCTTCAGTCCCCTCCTATGTCTCCTTTCTCTTTCACTGCAGTGGGGACAGTGGGCTCCAAGCTACCTGAGAGCTTTGACTTGTATCTCCTAGGATTAGGAAGCTCAGCAAGCCCGCCTGGGATAACTGCTGGTACTTTGGAACAGCAGTGCCTTCCTTCTGTTAGTAGCATTTAAGAGTTTTCCGTGTAGGGATTCTAAACTTCGACATGCTGTCAAATGAAAATCAGCTGCAAGCTTAGAAGAAGAAAATCCAAAGTGTGTTTCAGTTACTTATATGTTCTGGTAGAGGTCAAGTCTTCATGGAATGTGAAACTTAGTTGTAGAAACTTTTAGCTACTGATCTGTGCCTATGATAATTTTTGTATCCTGTGTCAAGTAACTGATGCTGCTAATACTAAAGGTGAAATGAACAGGCTTGGAAATTAATTACTTTTGATTTTGGAAGTAGTTTTTCTGAATCTAAGGGGCCTGGAATTCCAGACATGTAAAGCAGATGTACATTTTTCATGATCTCTTACTGACCTTTGACTAATAGAACAGAGAAGAGAAAAATGGGTTTTTTTCAGGACTATTCTAATGTGGGGTTATTTATATATTCTTTTCATTCCTCTTCCCTAAACACTGCCCAGTGGTCTGGTTGATTTTTTTTTTTTGTTTGCTTTTATTTACTTATATATTAATCATAAGCACGGTTAGATGGCCTTACTGCTCAAGCTCAGGGAAACCTGCCTTTAGTGGCAGATAATACCAAAAGATTACTTCACTGCTAGCAAAATATTTGTAAGATTTAGGGCATTTTTCAAATAATTAGTTAAGCTTGTAATGCTCTCTGGGATTCGAGTGAAAGAGTATAAACATTACATCTACCATTTTAATCTATTTCTTCTCATTGCAATTTGTTTCTAACTTTGTAGCGGAGTATAAGCTTCATGAGAGCTTCATGGAAAATACATACCTCGTTACAAGTAGCTGCAATTATCAGACTTGTTCTGAATAATTGTTATCTATGGTGTATTACATTAGGTAATTGATAATCTCTTCTCTGTTCCTGTTTTTAAAAATATTGAGATTTTAAAATGTTGATCTGTTTTTTAAACCATTGTGTTTTATTTCACATTTAAATGAGAGTAAGAAGATTATCTTCTTTATTTTTGCAGCTGCATGCAAATGAATAGTATTTCCTTTACCAATTATAAAAGGGATTTGGTGAAAGGCAGAATGTACAGTAGCTACATGGTTAGGTGACAGATGAGACAGACGAATTGGGGAGATATATTGTATTTTCTTTTCTTTTCTAAACCTTCTAGCTCTTATGTACTTTATTTTTTGCTTCTGAGTCATAAATAAAAGAGGACTAAACTTTTCTGGTCTCTTTACAGCATGGAGTCTATAACTGTACAAAACTTAGGCCAAATAAAAATTTTCTGTTTTAAAGAGAGTAACCTCCCCCCCAATATTTTTTTAAACTGTAAGTGCAGTAATTTTCCAATTTTGAAAGCTCAAAAGCCTAGGAGTTGTGAAAATTATGTGTTTAATAATTGTCTTTTTGTTTTGAGAGCTATACTGTGTTACTGCAGTACAAAAACCAAACAGATAGAGTGAACACTGGCATTTTAATATACAGTTAAGTTCTGCAGAGTCACAGAAGAAGCCAAGGTGAAAACTTGTAATTCATATAGGAGCAACAGTGCATAAATAGGTAAATAGATGGGGTCAGATAAGGAACTGAAAACCAGAAAGACTTAGGAATATTCCCCTGCGTCTTGGCTGTCTGGTTAAATTAAGCAGATACTGCTTATGAGGCTTTGTGTCTGTGGTGCCTAATGTTATTTTATCTTGTCTAGAAAATTCACCTGATGAGTGAAGATGTACAGGTTTAGTGGAAGATTTATAAGACTTTTCTTTCTGCTGTTAGAATTCCCTTGCTGTTGCCCCCCAGAGTTCCCAGAATGCCTGCAACAGGGAGGAGGATTAGACGGTTGTCAGCATCACTTTTCTTCATTTCAGAACAACTGACTTGCCGTTGTTGACAGTTCTGACTTTTCTCTTTCATTTTAAAAATTTAAATAATTGGTATCCTTTAATTAAAAGAAATGCACCTTGCTTTAATCCATCGCTAGTTAAGCGCATAGCTGCTATCAAGTGTCTAGCACTAATATATGTAAAATAATATAGTGTAGGGTTGAGAGAATATGTATGAGCTTGTGTGTATTTCTCAAAGATTTTAGGGTATTTTGTGGTATTTAGATATTAATATTGAAAGCTGCTTTGAACAAATTTGGGTACTCCAGTAGTTGGATACTGCAGTGACAGTGCTATATGAAGTTCTAAGCGAGTAGAGAAGAGAGCAACATTTTACAAATGAAAAAGATGGAGTACTAAAGAGTTTAGGTGAATACTTGCAAATTATATTTCTGTCTGTATGTGTATTTTTTTGCCTTAAATTTTGATTTAACTGAAATGGAGTAGTGGGAGTGGGTCTTTTCTGTCCCTTAAAAGAACTTTGAAAAACACTTGGCTAAATTTTTCAGGATACCTACTAAATTTGGGTATCATAGTTTCTGGGTGCCTATTTCAGATAGTTAAATTTTGGGTTTTGAGAGGTGACACACAGACTGTCTTTAACCAGGCAAAGCAAGAAATTCGATAATTTGCCTGGAAATTCTGATTTCCAGTTCTGTTGGTATCCCTGCCTTGTTCCTTTTCCAGACTGCATTGCCTGTTTGTAAGCAGTATCAGAGACAGCCTCAGAAATAAGAATACGGTGTTATATTTGGCATGCTCTCCAGGCAGGCTTCTCATCCAGGCCTATATAAACACTCATTGACAGAAAGAAAATCGTTTGAACCAAGTGCTTTAAAGAAGTATGAGCTATGTGTCTGTACTTGTCAATCTTTTTTCGGAATAAATAATTCCTATTCAACTGAAACTGTCGCTGAGAAATATCCTAGGATGAATCTATACCCATAAGCAGGATTACTTGCCAGCTTTACCTGAACACTTGCTGAATACTGATAAGATGAAAGGAGGAGCAACATCACCTATACAGATATACCTTACAGTCTCCCTTTTTGGCCATGAACATGTTAAGTTGAAAATGGTAATGTCAGCAATGCTTAGAAGAGTTTTACAATTTGAGACTTACTAGCAAATTAGTGACGCAATAGAGTGGAGGAAAAAAATAAACTTACGGTTTACTCTTGAGGTCTCATGATGACAAATAGCATTTTAGTTTCCTCAGGCTTGCAACTTTCCTTCCTTGTTTAGTCTTCAAGAGGAGAAAGGTACCATGAAGTACTGGAGTAGCAAAGCCAGTCAGTCTGGAAGCAGTACTTCTAGCAAGTGTTTGCCTGCCCATTGACAAGGCTAGAAATGCACTAGAATAATAAACAGACGTGATAGGGGAAGGAAGACATAAAATTACTGCACAGAACGCATTAATGTGGGCTTTTTGTTTTTGGCTCTCACCAGGAAATTGCTGCGAGTAAAAATATGATGGATGCTTGACCTATCAATGATACTGACGTTGGATATTCGTCAATTATACTTTAAAACTTCTGAAGATGTTTTTCTTCTATTTTCTGTGGCTCTTTTTTCTCATGGCTGTCATCACCACATTGCTTCTCATGCAATTTTTGTAATGTTAAGGCAGTGTCAGACTTGACTCGTCCTCAAATGAGCTTGGGCAAAGGGGAAATGGGATGGCTGCCTGCACTTCTGCGGCGTGCAGCCTTCTCCCTGTGTCAGGGCTGAGACGGCATTGCAGCGTAGCAGCGAGCTCATTGGGAACCTGCTGTTTGATACCTCGGGAAATCGAGATTCTGACTGCATTGAAGTTCCTGAAGCCATTTTAGCAATCCCAGATCAAATTTTAATGTGGAGTTGTTATTTGTTTTCCTAATCCTTATGTAACTGCTTGCTGTATTTTTAGATGTATCACTGAATAGTTTACTTTATAGGTATGTGTCTGGAGCGCCCAACATAGGAAGGACATGAACCTGTCGGAGCAGGTCCAAAGGAGGACCATGAAGATGATCAGAGCATTAGAGCACCCTGAAGACAGGCTGAGAGAGTTGGGTTGTTCAGCCTGGGGAAGAGAAGACTCTAGGGAGACCTTAGAGCAGCTTTCCGTTGTCTGAACAGCATCTACCAGAAAGCTGGAGAGGGACTTTTTACAAGGGCATGTAGTGATAGGATGAGGGGTAATGGCTTCAAACTGGAAGAGAGGAGATACAGAATAGATCTCAGGAAGAAAATTTTCACTCTGAGGGAGGTGAGGCACTGGAACAGGTTGCCCAGGGAAGCTGTGGAGGCCCCGTCCCTGGAAGTGTTCAAGGCCAGGCTGGATGGGGCTTGGAGCAAGCTGGTCTAGTGTGAGGTGTCCCTGCCCATGGCACGGGGCTTGGAAACTAGTAGATCTTTAAGGTCCCTTCCAGCCTAAACCATTCCATGATTCTTTATGATAGGTTCTGATTACTTGATTATGGTACTTTGCACTTCTTGTTTCAATGTTGCAAGAAATTGTTGTATTCCATGTAAGAGACAGCTACTAGTCTTAAGCATTACAGTTTTCTTATACAGTTTTTTATTGCACGCGCCGATTTCTTTCCTGTGGTTTTGTTGCAACTGTACTGGTAGAAGGCATCCCACACAAGACTGTCTTCCTTGAACTTGTCTTCATGAGGCTATGGATTTGAATGTATTCAGGTAGAATACTCAGCAAAGTGATAGGTCATTTCTGCTTTTCCTCCCTGGTCTATCTTTAGTTTGTTTTTTTTTTTTTATCTTGAAGGGTACAGCTACTCCTATCCCCTGCATGTTTCTGGGAGTCAATATTTGACCTCCTTTCATTTTGTGACAAAATGTAGATGGACAGTAAAACAGAGAGGAAAAAGTTGTTTATGGTTAAAAGTAATTCTCTCAATCGTACCGTGAAGTTTGTAGGCTTCACACCATGTGCTGTGCTCTCAGGGTATGGATTTGCCCTCAAGCAGTAATCTTCTGCTGCCACATTTGCAAGTCCTATCCAGCAGGTTCTTTGAATGCGAAACCCCTCCTGCTCACCGCAGTGGGAGTTCTGCGCATCAGGACGTGGTATCAGCCTACTTCCTCTAAAAACGGTAAAGTTCTTGAGTTCTTTGGGACAAATGTGTGTAATTCAGAAGGCAGCATGGATGGATGGCTTACCTTCTGGATTGCAGCACAAAGTTTGGTCTGTTCCTCCTTTGTCTCCTGCATGAGTGTCACAGAACTTTCAGGAAACCTACAATTAAAGAAGATAAAGCACTCTTAAGGATTTATAGGTCTTTGTCAGTCTCAGTGTTAGACCTAAGGCAAGTAAAAACAGCCATTGTTTTCCAGGGAGCATTGATTTTAATATGTGAGAGATAAAAACGGTATGTTCAAGGTTCCTCAAAAAGTCAGGCAGAGGTGGGGTTTAAGCTCGGATGCCCTTGCAAGCTTTTTGTGGCCACCCCTTTCTTGCTCTTCCATGCTTCGCTCTTGCTGCCTTTCTGCTCAGAGCTGCGTGTAGCACTTCCACAACAAGGCAGAGTGAAGTAATGCTAGAGACAGAGAGAGAATTCCGATCACCCCTCACGCTTAAATACACAGGCTCAGGCATGCATGCATACTTGCAAACCCACAGTAATTTCACTAGTTGGCAACATAAGGACAAATTACCCTGGGTTTATGCTATTTCAGGTTTCACTGAGAGTACAGCTCAGTCTCTGGAGTCCAAAAGGTTTACACTCATCTGAATTTCAAAGTAACTGGTGAAGCCTTCAGTTAACACACTACCGTGGAGCTGGTTTTCTGTAGGAAGTCAGTGTCACAGTAATTGGATCAGTGGAATGCCGCTCAACTTCTCCAGCGCTCGCTGCTTTACCAGATGCATATGGCTAAGGACAGATTCTTGGCACGTCTAAGAATGCTGCTCTTCCAATTAGGCAAAAAGGTTTTCTGACTAATTGTGTTCTTTTAGTAATTCTGTAAGAGAGTAGAAAGGGACTTAAAAATCGTGATCCTAGGGAAGATGTGATATTTGAGAAAATGGGAAATACTGCTTACAGCTTGTTGCGGAAAATATTAGGAAGATGCTTGGCAAGCAGCATGAGTTTCTTCTCAGCTTGTTTTGCCTCCCATCTGTCTGCTTGACTTTGTTCCACTCTGCAAATGTAACTTCCTTGCATTGTCAACTGGTGAAAGGGTGTTGTTTGAAGGAAACGGTTCATAAAAACTTCATTAAAGGTTTAGGGGGAAATGGCAAGAGCTGTAAATCTCTCAAAACAGGTTATTCCTGTCCCCAAATGAGGCAGCTGGCAACCCTGGTTATAAGGAAAAGTCTCAGTGCTCAGCGACTGCTACCTGATCCTTGAGCCTATTTCCAGCTCTGAACCCTTCTGTAAAATGCAGGTGGGTTTGGTTCATTTGCTTTGGGCTCCTGCTGTAGCCTCTGCACTTGAGGGGAAGCCAAGGGCTGCGGAGTGCAGCTCAAATCGCAGCTGGCATCACCCACAGCGTTCAGCAGCGATTGCCTTTGGAGTGAGGCCCAACAGATACGTCATTTGCTTTTTCTGCTTTTTCTAATGTGAAGGCACGGGACCCTGTCGCTTCTGACACCCTGTACTCATTGTCCCTGTCTGACCTCTAGCCACAGTCTAACTTTTTCAAGGGACTGGAGGTGGGAGAATGGTTGCACTTAGCTATTGCTAGGGTTGCTCTTCTGGGGTACCCAAGGCTTTTCCTGGAAAGTGTTGTGGGAAATAGTAAGTAATTCCCACTTTTCTGTAATGCTGTGACTGCAGCTGGTACCTGGGTATGATGTCCCACGTGTATCAGTATAGTCCCCAGTACAAAACCAGGTGTGGTGACTGGGATTTAGGAGATAGTGAGGTTGGATGACAGGAGGATTTTAAACATGACAGAGTCATCAATTGTTTGCTGCTCCTGTCATTGGCCTGAGACCTTCTTGGGGAGTTACAAGGGCTGAGAACCTTGGGTGGATGTCAGAGCCCTAGAGAAGAAGCTAAAATAATATACGAATGGAACAATGGCAGTGGTGTGTCCAAGCAACCCAGTGGCAATGTGTCACTTGCAGAAATCACTAGGATATTTTCCCTCACAGAAGAGTGAGTTTTACAGCCATGGTTATCTTGGTGTTAGAAACAAGAGTGTAACAGCCTTGTGCAAGAGCATGTCATGTTACAGGGGGCTCGCAGTGTAGTAACCAGGGAGATAACACAGGAGTGTTTGTTTCTATTTGCTCTCCAGCCTATAGTTTGACACAGCCTGATGAAGAGACATAGGAACAATTAAACAATTAAACAATTAAATGAAGAAGTGAATTCAGAGTTGAGGGGGCTCTGATTGATCTTAATTTATTCTTGTAGTGAGCTAACTGAAATTGATGAAGGGTTGCTCTTACTTCTGAATGAGAGTGTCCACAAAAGGCTTTAAAGTAGTTTCTGTAATACTTTTCAAAAGTTAATTTGACTTAATTTTCTGAAATGTCTGCAGGCAGAAAACCCATTACGGTCCATATGTGAAGACTGCAAGCACTCAAAAATAAATCTACCTGGCTACATGTCCCCAGTGCCACAGTAGGTAGTTACTCTAAAGAGGGAGACGCTGCAGCATCCCAGCGGGTTGCAGGCAGCACAGTATTACACCACAGTTCCCTGTCCCGAGAGTCCAAGTCTCTCCTCTGTGCAAAACCATTGCCTCAAGCCTGCATCAGGGACTAAGGATTCCTCCTCAATCTGATAAGTTTCACCTGCCTCCTACTCCCAGTGCAATAGTTTACAGCTGCTTTACCTTGGCTCTGATGTATGCCACCTTCACCCACAGCTGAGAGAGCAAGCCTTTAAACACTTTTTCCAATGCTTAAACCAGAATTATTCTGTTGTTCAGCTGCTGGGTGAGACTAATGCCAGGTTCCCCAAGGAACGGACGTACCACCTGGCCAATGAGCTCCAGTTGTCTGGCTCTCTGCCTTGAAGGCTTTCCCTACTGCCAGATCCTGCCAGTTAGTCCTAGCGTGTAATTTTTTGTTGTTGCTGCTGTTCTTATTAGTGACTCAGCCAAGATTGTTTTGAAAAAGCTGTATCTCCCTTTTAAATTCAGGAACGCTGTGAAAAAGGAGGAAAGGATGGGTGCATGGGAACTGCTATGAGCTGTTTGTAATGTTCCCTCTTTAAATTACAGCTGGAATATCACTCTTGTGCTGTGCCTGTGCCACTCTGCCGCATGGAAAAGTTGAGAATATTCTGACAGGCTCCTTTCTCTGCTGCTTGGAGTCAGATGTTTGAATACGTCTTCAAATTCAGGGCCCTGTCTTATGCTATCATTAAAGGATTGTGCTGGTCACAGGCACTAATTCAGCAGCCCAGGACATCCCTTTTATACTCAGAGCTGCCTAGAAACAGCCTCTGCTTTTATGGGGTAATTCTAAGTGATGTGCAGAGGTGGGTTTTTTTTCTATTCTGTCTTCTCAGATGCTAAGTGCATTGACTTCCCAGGAGTCGCGGTCTTTCGCTATTGAATTGATTGTTTCCACTACAATAGTAGTGCTGTGGAATATGACAGTAATGAGATAAGCTGCAATGAGTCGGTGCACGAGGATCACAAATTAAGAGCTGGTCTCCATTGTGATAGGCACTACCAAGTCATAAAGGACTTTGATACCTTAAAGCCTTGCTTGTGAAGCTGTAGCCACACTGCGCTGAAGACTGAGCCCAGGCATGGAGTTACACGTGGAAATTGTCCAGGAGCTGAAGTCAGTGCAGACTGTGGCTGCCCGCTAATTAAGTTGTTTTTGTTACTGCAGCACTGGGGCTGCGTGCTGGCAGGCTGTCAGCAGCTGCTGCGTGCCAGCAGTGGTCCAGGCTGGTTAATGCCTCTCTGCTTCCCAGCGTTCTCCCAGAGCATGGCGGTGCCTGTGGAGGTGGTTCTCATACTGTTCTGAGGACCACTAAATCCTCTCGCAGGTTTTCCAAACGCAGAGGCATTTGTCCTCAGTTCGGGAATAGATACTGTCATCTCAGAACACAGTGCTGGGTTTTTTCCTAGTCCTTTGGTGGGGCAACCAGGGACATAACCTGGAGGTCACTTGGACTGGCAACAATGCAAGCTTGTTTGTCCAGTCCTAGTTTGTGAGTCTGTGAGTATTTGTTTGCAGAGACCTTACAGCTCCAGTGTGTAATGGGGCTTACACAAGTTTAAGGGGGAATTAATTTAAGGAAGTATTTGGAGCCATCTTTCCCCAAGGTAGTTTTTTCCTTAAGTAGAATTTTTCTCCTGAGCTGCAAACAAGAGTTGTCACTACGCAGGTCTGGAACATGCATTTCAACTACTTGTAAATAAGAATCTGTAGTATTTAGTTCTAGCAAAGGACAGTTAATTGCCTCTCCGAGGCACTGGATCTATTTAAAATATTTCCAAGGTATTTCCAACTCATGTCCCATCAGATTGCCTTACGATAGTTTTATTCATACCATGCATTTAACTTGGTAGAAGATGCTTTAGATTTTGGTGTGTGTGTTTGTGTTGGAAAGGAGCATCTGTTCTGGCACGGCAGAGTTGAGTGGGAAGCAGTGGCTTCTAGAGATCCAGGATTTTTCATCTGCTGTAACATTATATGCTAGAAGTTTTTTTCTTTTTTAAAACAACTTCAATGGGATGGAAAACACTTAGGGGTTTTTTCTGGTTTTAATGTGGCTTTACCCAAAAGTAAAACCATTTGCATAGAGGAGCAGTGTTTTTAATTTCTGACAGTGTGAGTAAAATGTGTATTAGGACATAAGTACTGCTGATTATTCCCAGGAGTAGATTTTTTTCTTTTCTTATGAGATAATAATTGAAGAACTAAGAATGACTTTCTGTGATGACCCAGCTGCTTATACTCTCAAATTTGCTAAATCTGACTTTTTGGAAAGTGGGACTCTCTAGAGTTCCAGGAAATACTGCTTGGCAAAGTAATTGGTGATGATAATAATGAAGAGTACATCTATGTTCACTGAGACAGATGAATAGGAAGTGAAGGGGGAATTGATATGGTCAGATCAGCTGGAAATTTTGAAAAACAGTAGTAGAAGGTGTTCTGGTGCCTCGTGGAATAGGGTATGGGTGGCCTGGAGATGGGAAAAATTAAGTCTCATAGCTTTTGTTACAAAATTACCTCTTTTGTATCTGGAGTCTAAGACTTAATGCAGCATTTAAGGTTTTTAGGTTTGGTGTTTTTTATTTATTTTAAAATTGATGGATAACACCATAGTTTATCGTTATTTTAGTATTTTAGATTGGTGAAAAAAGCAGAGTAACTGTAAATTTAGTCCAGAAATCACCAAGAGAATTTTCTTGGCACTGCAAAAGCATGAGAACAATCCAAAATGCATCTTTAAGTACACAATAAAATTAAGCCTAGCGATGAGCCAGAGTTTAAGATTAAAAATAGCGTTCGGTCTGAAGCTGAAAATAGTTCTGAGCTGGAAAAATTAGTGACACTATAGTAAAGCTATCTGGAAACTGAGCTTCCGAGAATATGTGATCCATGTAAAGGTGTCTACATAAAAAGGACAGATGCTCAGAGTGGAACAAAGGATTTGTGTTTCCAGTGGAGGTGTCTGTAAGGTATGTGTTATCCAGCCTTTCAAATCTCTGATCAGAGACACGTACTCTACGTGGAACTTGTTTTGAACTGCCTTCTTTGGCGACACAGTCGACCTTGAGCTAAGCTTCTGATTCCCTTTAGAGTACATAAACAACCTGCTAAAAGGCCAAATGATTTGTTGGGTGGGATTTTTTTTTTTTCACGTTTGATTTGTCATGGAACAAATGTGAAACTCATGATAAAAAATAGTAGCATTAGTGTGGGGGTGTCATCAGTGTGCATAAAAGTGCTGACTAAGTGCTCAGTTAAATGCCAGCTAAATCTCATTGGCTTGTATTAATTTTTGTTCATAAAATTGTTTCATGGGTTCTGAGATGCCAAAGGGTGGAATTGTTTTCTGATTCATCTGGGATGGACAGCTAACTATAACAGCTTATTCTTTAAATAGAAGAAACAGACCACATCTTAGCTGCTCTCCATTCTTTTCAAGAGAGTGAATTAATTAATAACGAGAGAGTGAAGTGTTAAAAGGCCTTGCTGGTATCCCTTTAATTAATATAATAGGAAAAAAATGGACAGGAGGAGTAAGTTGTTGCTAGTAATACAGGGGTAAAGGGAGGAATTGCCAGTTGGTGACCCAAGTGTTCATCATTTCCGTTTAGGATGCATCCATACGAACGCCTCGGGCTTCTGAAACGATGAAACAGCTTTTCTTAGCACAAACAACTGCTCAGTTTCACCCAGTGGTAATCACCCTTTGACCTGTTCTGTCTGGACTTTGGTGTGTAGCAGGGGTGCAACTTTGAACTTGAGTGTGCTCGCTATTCTCCAAGCCGGTACACAAAGGTATTGATCTCCCATTGCATATTTGCAGTCAGCCCTGGGGGTTATGGACCAAATGGGCAGGCTTTAATGTTTGTGACACACTGACTAGATCTTCAGGCTCAAAGTGTCAGTGTTCTGAAGTCCAACTAGCAGCCTTGGTGCTGGAGTTGCTGCTGTTCAACATCACCATCAGTGACCCAGGTGGTGGGGCTCCCTTAGCATGTTCACAGATGACACCGAATTGGGAGAAACAGTCAGTGTACTGAAGGGAGAGCAGGGCTGCTATTCAGAGGGACTTAAGCAGTCTGGGAGAATGGGCCAGCAGGGAACCTGTGGTGGCCAGCAGAGACAAACGTAGGTGCACATTGGATGGGATAACCAAGCAGACTGGGAGCAGCTGGCCAGGGAGCACCTGTGCAGAAGAGGACTAGTGGGTCCTGGTGGGCAGGTTGAATATGAGTCAGCGGCGTGCCCTTGTGACACTGGAAGTTTACTGCAGAGCGGAGTAAGATTTATAAGATTTGCAAGAACTTAGTTGGCAGGTTGAGGGAAGTGATCGCTCCCCTATGTTCAGCACTGAGGGCTTCCTCTGGAATAGCTTCCAGGTTTTTTCTCAGTTTTCCCCCTACCCTGCTGTGCAAGAAAGGTACTGAAAAATGAGCAACTGCAGCAGAGCGCTTATTAGGGATCTAGAGCTTGTGACCTGCGTGGAAAAGCAGAAGGAACCAGCTTTGTGTAGGTCTGGAGAAGAGAAGGCTAAGGGCAGATATAATTGCTGGCATCTGAATGAATCCGTGTTTTCTACGTAGCCCCCTTCCCCGGCTGTCCTTTCTGCACAGTGAAAGGGTGGAAGACAGCAGCCACAAATTGCACCAAGAGAAATTCCAACTAAACAGGAGGAATTTTTTTTTTTTTGCCATGAGTGTGCCTGAGCCCTTGATAAGATTACCCAGAGAAGTTGTGCAACCTCTGGAGGTTTTCAGAAGTTGATGGAAAAAGGCCCTGAGCAACTCGATCTGGTTTTGAAAGTAGCCCTGCTTTGGGCAGAAGGTTGAACTAGAGATTTCTAGAGGTCCCTTCCAGCTTGATTTATTCTGTGATTCTCTTTCAAGACTCTGGGATTCTGATGGCAGCAGACTGCTGAACGTAGGGGCTCCTGCCCTTCAGCAACCCAGTCCGCAGGCTGTGGTTGGTAGGCACAGGCTGTACTTGTTTTAGGCTGAAATCTTTTCATCCTTACTTATATCTTGAAGGGACAGTAAGGATATCAGTGGGCTGCTTGTAAAATAAAGCACAAGCCATAAGGTAGAGTCTGACACCGGGAGAGTTTCAGCATTCTCGTAAGCAATGATCTCCTCCTCCGTCCCCCAAGCATTGCTCTTGCTTGTCGGGGCTCTTCCTTTTAAACTCTGTCCTTCTGATGGTGAATGACCTGACAGGTGAGTGATGGTCAATGCCAACTTCCATATCTTCGGTCTCATGTCCCACATGTACAACTCTCTCTACAACTGTACAACATGTACAACTCTCTCTACAACTACCTGAAAGGAGGTTGTAGTGAGGTGGGGGTCAGTCTCTTCTCCCAAGTAACAAGCAACAGGACAAGAGGAAATGGCCTCAAGTTGTGCCAGGGGAGGTTTAGATTGGATATTAGGAAAAAATTCTTTACTGAAAGGGTTATCAGGCATTGGCTGCCCAGGGAGGTGGTGGAATCGCCATCCCTGGAGGTATTTAAAAGACGGGTAGACATGGTGTTGAGGGACATGGTTTAGTGGTGTTTTTGGTAGTGTAGGTTATGGTTGGACTTGATTATCTTGAAGGTCTCTTCCAACCCAAGTGACTATGATTCTATGTAAGTCCTGGCCAGAATTCCGCTTACTCTGGCAGGAAATGTGGGCAGAGCAGAGAAAGGCGTTGCACTCAGGTGAGCTCTCTGTGCTCCCTGTGTGTGGTTCATAACGCGTGGGGCACTGAGTAATAGGAATAGTGATGTGGAACTACTGGATAGATACGGCAGGTAGCAGTGGGCATGGTTCTCATTTTCTGTCACTGAAATACAGATAATAAATAAATAAACCCAACTGCTGATTCTGTGAGGCATCCCTTATGCATTTTAACTAGAGGCGAATGCCTTTGCCCTGCTCCTAAAGAAAATTTGCAGGTGCAAAAGCATCTAAGTGTGCTTTTGTAGAATAAATCTCCCTTTCTTTTGACGTAACAACCTCTATCAATTTTAATCCTGCATATTTCTGACTGTTTAACTTTCTTTACTGTTTATTTGTTAGATAAACCCAGTGCAGATACTCCCAAGGTTTGTTTTGCTAGCACTTTCAGTTTTCTCTGCTTACCATAACAAAATAAGAACAGCAGCAACAAAAAATAAAAAACCCAGACAAAAAACCCCAAACATTATCTACTCAGATTCACTAGTGGTTAACATCCTGATATTTCCAGTGAGGGTACTGACTAGACAGGTGTTGAATTTAAGGTTGTAAGATAAAGCTTTTGGTTAGATTTTTCTATCACCTTGCTTTAATCACTATGATAAGAAAGAAATTTTCTTAGTCTAGAGTCAGATCTCATGTGTAGTAATTCCAGTGGTAATAAAATTTTAATGAAAGAATTTTTAATATAGTCCAATAGGCTGTGATAAAAACTGCCTTGCAGCAAAAAAAATAGAGTTACAAGGCATCATTTGAATTCTTCCGATGTTCTTGCCTATCAACCCTGCTTTATGCTTAAAGGACTTGGAGGACTATAAAAGCCTTTAACTGCTTCAGATTTGCCCCTTCAGATTTTTGAGAATTGGTCTTCAACTATACTGGTGATTTATCTTAGCAACAGTTATTGTAGAGAGACAATTATTTTTTTAGTTAGACTATATTGCTCATTTTTCCTCATTTTTAATATTCCTGTCAAGTGCATCTGTGCTTCAAAGAAAAAAAAAACCAAACAAAACTGAAGAACTGTCCTGTGGGTTCCTGCCTAGAGTGTTCTAAGACCTTGAGGTTCTCTGTCTGGCTTTGCTACTGATCTGTGGTGTGCAATTTTAGACTAATTAATTCCTTTCTTTCTATGTCCTAATTTTATGCCCTGTCCAGTGGTTATCTCACCTGTTCAGATTTTAATTGGTAAAGCACTGTTAACTGTGTTTCTTATAGGTTGTAGCTGGATAGCGTCTTACCCTCAGTAGAAGCCTGTAGGCATTATTGAAATAAAAAAGAAAATGGTTATGCGCCTTGTTTCCTCCTAAAACAACGCTGTGGTTATTCTGGAAATGTAGAGGATATCAGCTGAATTGAACACTCGTTTGAAGAAATTCTTAGGGACAGAACTTAACCATTGATTTTTATTTTTATTTTTTTTACTTTCGGTACAGAATGCTTTTGACCCAACTTGGGCCACCAGAACAGCTTAGTGCAAGAGTGACTGAGAAGGGGTCTTTTTCTGACACGGGAATATAAACCAGGGCAGATGAAATATGGACAAACTCGTAAGCCTGAATATTTATTCTTGAGAGATTACTAATTAAGGTGGAATAGGTTACAGCTCATACATGAGTTTTAAGGTGTACAAGAGAAACAGAGGGGTCTGCTAGTGGAATGGACTGTTGACACACATTTGGGAGACATATGCAGTGTTAAGTGGGGATTAGCATGTTGTACAGAGGAGTTTAGGGCAAATCATAGAAATAGGTTGAAATTCAGTTTTACGAGTAAGATACCTTTGTGTACCTGGGGACTCAGAAGGGTTGTTGCTGTACAGTAGGAATTTACCAGAGAGGAGTGAGTGTAGAGAAGAATGTTGTTGCCTTGTTTGATGACAGGATGGTGGTGGGTAGGTCTCTAAACAAGGACGTGTTGCTTCAGCCTAACAAAAGAGAAAATGTACCTGTCGGGACACACATCCAAAAGTATATGACACTTGTGAAGGGAGAAGAGCCATTTTAACTAATGGATGATGTTGTCACAGGAAAACAAGTTTATAAACATCTCATTAACGAATTTATTTGTAGGACCTAGAAGAAAATTAATCCCTGAATCAGCCTTCCAGTGGAACTTGTAAACATTGCATATTTTAAGTTGGGACTTGATCAGGTTCTGGAAGGGGCTGTGTGGCGTTACAGCCTGTGATTGCTGACAGCTGAATGTGATACACTGGAAAGTTGCATCCGTTCCTTCCATCTGGGAATGAGATTTTTCTTCTCAGTGCCACACCTGAATGTCTTACAAAAAAAACAGTGAAGCCTTCACTTTAGAGACTGCATTAGCATATTCTTGTATGTAACGTATGTAATGTATGTAATACCACAAAGCCACTGGTAAATTAACTTGCATTTTAAAGACTCCCACCAGGTCACGTAGGAAGCCGGCTGCTGAGAACGGGCATGGTGTCAGGAAGGCATCACGCTGAGTATTGCTCGTGTCCTGCCTATCGCCTCGCAGACCGAGGCGTTCCGGAGCTGACAGTTGTGTGTGACGTATTCCACTAAAAATCCTGACACAGATAATGCCACTTGTGCTAAGGCTGAAGAAGAACATTTGCACTATCGACTTCTGCCTGTCACTGTTTATGCGGTGGGCTAGTAACTTCTGCATTTTCATGCAGGGTTTTATGGAGAAAATTGTTTTTACTTCCCTCTTTTCCTGTGTCTCTTTGCAGAGCATAAGCAGAACCCTGCCTCACTCTGAGCAATACTCAGAACGTAAGAAAAAGTTTTCACTGACATTAAAGAAAAAGTGGACAGGAAAAATGGAGGCACTGTTTCAACTGTTGTCTTTTTTAAAAAAAATGTTGTTGTGCTTGCAGTGATGTACACTGAAAGTAGTCATTGGCATTCCTAGTCTGTTTTCGCGTGCCGTAGCAAACATTCACATGTGCAAGATACCTGCATGAGCACCAGTAACTTTTATTTCAATGTACAGTGCGTACCAGCCTAGCCTTTATTTTAGTGTAATAAAGACCAGTTTTTTGCTTTCTGACAATCCTTACAGCTATCGCTCATTGTGAATTAATGCTTCAGCCAGGCCCTTCATTTAGATCTTAGCTGCCTTCTTTGAGGGTTGAGAGTCCTCCTTGAAAAAATCAAGGATGTAAATATTATTCTGCCACTGAGAGAATGTAAATATTTTTCTTTTCCTTGAGAATTGTTTGGCAACTGGATCACAGTTGCAACCAGCTTGTATCAAAATTAGGACCATTCAAAAAAATCTGTAGTAAGTTTTTCAAAGGCAATGACTGAAACAACAGATCAGTATTTCAGTACTGTAGTAACTCCCCAAAGTGGAAGGAAAAAAAATGGCAGGAAATTAGGATTCAGATTGTCAGCTGGTGTATACTGATCCCTCCGCTAACATCATCTTTCTCAAAGAGAACGGGGTTTTTTTTAGTATCAGGGAGCAAAATCAAGCATGACCAGCTGAGGATCTGGCACAAAGTTGTTTATTGTAAAGATTTGTTAAATGCCAGTCTCTGATGGTACTAAAAGTCACTCCAAGCTTAACACGCTTTCCTTCTGAAGGAAAAAACCACATTTGCTTAGCCAACAAGATGCCATTAAAAAATAGAATTATAGAAAAGTTAATTAATGAGATGATTTTAATAGGTCCTATTTTGTTTCTTGGCAACGGAAAGCATATGACAGTCAAGTGTCTGCCAAATGTTTTATCTTCATGTTATCCATTTGGGATCCGTTGCCTGGCGCCTGAATTAAAAGCCAAGTCAGGGGAAAGCAATCAGTATCAGCAAGTTCCCAAGCTACCTTTGAGTGGGGAAAAGCAGAGGGAGGTTGCACGTTCTTGTAGCTTTGCAAACTCTTAGCTCAGCTTAAGGAAAGACAATGTTGTTAAGTAAATCTTTAGATGAAGTGTAATGGGAGACTGCCATTTTAGTCTTGGAAACTATTTAAAGCTCAGTGTATCACAACTGGAATATTTGCATTTCTTGCAAGCGTACATTGAAATCCCAGCAGAATTGACTCAGCCTCCTTCCTTCCTGCATGGATACGTTGGGGAGCATGCAATTTACTCATTCTCTTTGCCTTTTGATAATGATTCTAAGGACAAGGATGCCTGGGCTTTTTCATCAGGGCTGTCACTAGCTCAGTGTGTGACCTCAGAAAATAACTTGGCATCTATATGGGTGGAATTTTTAAAACTAGCTGCCTAAATTAGACCTCTAAAAATAAACAGCTTGTGTTCTTGCAGATGTAAACTCTTGTTTTAGATTACTTTGTTGGAAAGATCTGGCTTCTGTGTTTGTTTACCTGTAAAAGTGAACGGTGACACATGATAAAATATCCTAAAATGTTTGTGCAAAGAAGGCATGTACAGAATGATTGTTGATTTTTGGGTTTTTTGGGGTTTTTTAAATTTTTTTCTTAGGGTGTAAAAATTTTGGTCTCAACCTGATCAATTCAGTACGTGATGGGGCTTAAAAGCAAAAAAAGCTATTTTGGAAGTGTTGCTTCATATAGCACTGGAATCCAGGATGGAACTCACTACTTCAGAGTGTAAATCAGTGAAAAGGAGGGACATATTCCAAACGGAATTAGAAAAAACAATATAGAGGATGGGTGCACGGGTAGCTGTTAAACACCGATTCTGAGGCAGTCTCCAGCTAAACCACCCTTTTGCTGCAATGTGGGAGAGAATCTAGAAGGATCGCTCTATATTTGCCCTGGTTCATAATCTTTTTCCTTTAAGCACTTCCTCTTGACTACTAGCAGAAGCATTGCAGGTTTTAGATCTTTATTTATGCCTTACCTAATTAAAATACTGTACAAGTTAATTAATGTTTTTAAAACACTGAGATCATCAAATGAAATGGATATGCAAAAATTTCAAATGATGTCTGAAGGGGGAAGGGAAGATTCAGTGTTCTGCCATTGGCCCAAATCTCTTTCTTAATGAATTTATCTACAGGCTGCTGCACTGGATTCTAGAGATGTCTGGGTACTGGTAGTTCTGTATTAATATAGGCCTCCTTTTAAAACCGTGTGACAGTTTACAAAATGCTCTGGGATACACTATGATGAAAGGTACATAAATACATGTAAAGTGCTATAATTAAGATGCAATTAGCAATGCACAAGAATGGAGTGTTTGCCTGGCTACACTTTATATGTCTATAAAGTTTGATTTTCTGGAGCACAGAATACATGGCATAACACTTGTTCTAAGCAGAAATACTTGAAAATAATTGCTGTGCACAAGGTCTGAGGAAGTTATTGTAAACTTGGTTCTTCTGTGAGACAGAGGCATTGACAGTGGTGCAATAATTTCACAGGATGGGGAAAAAATTCTGCAGGAGTCGCTGCTGGAAGCTGTAAATGAGAGGAAGAATGACTAGCAATCAGGAGTCTCAGCCTAGATTGGGAGGTGAGGGAAATTGCTGAAGTAACGACGAAGAGTCTGCTTGTAATTTTCCTTCTGTGATCTCTTGGTTCTGCTGCTGTCACTTACAAAGCAGCTCTGGTGAAAAGGCTGAGGTGTCCGCAGGAACTGGGAAGGGGCATTTTCTGTTATGTGGGACTTGGAGTGAGAAGAAATAAGGAGATAAGCTATGAAGGAACAGGGTGAGTTAAATTTCTTTTGTTAAGAGCTTATTGGTCTCCTTTAAAGTCTCTGTCTTTTTTTTCTTCTGTGGTTTTGTTTTGTTTTAAATAATTTATTTTCTTTAAGCAGAAGGTGTAATGGTTTGACCGTTGGGTTGGGATTCATGAGACCTAGATTCAGTTTCTAAGCTGGGCATAGAGTTTTGTGGTCCTGGGCCATATAGTTTGCCGTCTGTTTTCCTCATCTGTAGCATGGAAAGAATATCTCAAGAAGGGTAAAATCTTCCACGGAGCAGGCTGAGCTAATACGGTCTAATGTTGTCTAGGAAGAACTGCTTTTGAAACTTGAAGGAGAAACTGTGATGTGTGTGTCTCCTGCAAGACACAACAGGAATGTGCTGCCTCATGGATCCGTGGCTCTCTAAAGTGGCTGATAACATTCTTGGTTAGTAGGTTTTCTGGTAGTAGGTAGTTTGTGATTGTGGGCGCTTCTGTTTGGGTTTTGTTTGGGTCTGGAGGGGAAAAAGAAAGGCAATAAAAGAAAAGTAAAATCATACAAATGAGCTCTTAAATTTAAGAAGTGTCAGCTTGTTGGTATGTCTAATGGAGTCATGGAGAACACTGTTGTCTTTCTGTTCTTCTGGCACCAGTGTGGTTCTGCATATCCCTGGCAGCATGGGGATTGATTATTCTCACTCACTTTGTAGGAATTACAATAGGCCTGAGAACTGTGTAGGACGGAATAAGCTAAATCCGATGAAATTGCTGGAAAACTAATAGCCAGCAAGTCTCTGCTGAGCTTTAATAGCCAACAAAAACATCTCTCTGCTGAGCATAATAGACTGCAGTATATCAAAGTCTTGTCACTTGGCGAGATTTAAGTGGGTTTTTTCATGGGAACGACATAGGATATTTATGACAGCACACTGGCCGATTTCAAATGCTCCGGGGCTTCTGGTGGCTAGACCTTCAGCAGTAGGAAACGTGTACAGAAATTCCTGAGATGAGACTGGGGACTGGTACAATGTGTGAGAAGTCATCACTTCTCACGCGGGGTACAGAAATACTAGGCGTGGTCAGTTAATTTACCATAAATGAAAATCAATGTATAATCTGTTGTATTACAGAGGAGATGTGTATGTACATACATAGCCATATAGAAGACATAAGTTTATACATGTCTCAAATATAGCGTCTACTGCTATAGCGACTAATAATACATAGCTAGCGTGAGCATGGTGACTTGTACAATATGTAGATGTATATTGAATCATTCTCATCTTCCTTCTCATTCATCTGTTCACCAAAACAAAAAAAGGTAGAAATGCGGTTAACTGCAGGAGTCCCTCTGGCATACTTCAGGAACTTGCCTCATAATGAGAACAGAAGAACTTATTTTGGGACTCAAAGAGCTCCTTTTTGCGATTGTATCCGAGTCAGATACACAATACGCAATTGTATCTAGGAGCCCAGTAAATACAATAAATAAATGCTAGTGGTCAGCACTTCCTGGGAATATTTTGCTTTATTTTTTTGTATGTAGAACAGGAATAATTGTATCTGCTTACCACATCAGAGTGGTAGTAATGGTAATTAAAGCGTGGAGTGCTTTGATTATTAAAAAGAAGAATGGGGGCGGAGAGAAAGCAGTGCTTCTGATGAGCTAATCGTTTTCAGTCAGGCATGTTAAAGTCCAAATGGAGTGAACGCCCTGTCCTGCACTCCACTTAATTTGGCAGCAAATAAAATGTATAAAGCCAGAGGAGGAGAATGCCAGACTGAGAATAAAGGTAGAGAGACCACATTCTGTGCCTGTGCTTACATTTGTCTGCGCGTCTGCATGAGTGTGTATTTTTAACAAGCTGGCTGAGAAGATGGCAATTCATTGTGGGGAAAAATGAAGTCAAGAGTTCAGGAAATTCAGGATTTAGTGTTTGAAGCAGGTAATTAAAAGTAGTTGGCCAAAATTCGGTTGGATTTAGCAGTTCCCACCCAGGAACCCAAAAGGTTTTGTATGTTTCTGGCATCTTTTCATACATGTTTAGAGAGGAAATAGCATTTTTTTGTTGTCTGAAGTGAAATTTCAGGGATAAAATAGGATTCTTGTTACCGCAGCATCTCTCAGTCCATAATAATGTTCAGAGTACAGTAAGTGTGTTCTAGGGAGGGCTTTGGGTTGCAAGTTGTCAGCTTCTGCATCTTGTGTTTGGCTGCTTTTCAGTCTCATTTCCTAGGACACGAAAGTTATACAACTGCTCTGTCAGTCTCCCCTCTCTCCTCCTTTCAGGCAAACAGGACCTAAAGGCACTAACCAGTAGTTGGAGGACAGGATAAAGATGGAAGGGTGAAAGAGAGTGCTGTTTAGGAGGTATGGGTGGAAAAGGAAGATATTGAAGCAGTTAAGGAAGACAGCTTAAGGGTTCTGTGGATGGATTTAAAGGGAACAGAAACATAGAACAGTTAAGAGTTGGAAGGGAAATTAAAGATCATCTGGTTCCAACCCCCCTGCCATGGGCAGGGGCACCTCCCACTAGACCAGGTTGCTTAAAGGCCCATCCAGCCTGGCCTTCAACACTTCCAGGGATGGGGCATCCACAGCTTCCCTGGGCAACCTGTTCCAGTGTCTCGCCACCCGCAGAGTAAAGAATTTCTTCCTCATATCTAACCTAAACCTGCCCTCTTTCAGTGTAAAACCATGACCCCTCACCCTACTGCTACACTCTGTGATCAAGAGTCCCTCCCCATCTTTCCTGGAGCCCCTTTAGGTACTGGAAGGGGCTATAAGGTCTCCCTGGAGCCTTTCCTTCTCCAGGCTGAACAACCCCAACTCTCTCAGCCTGTCTTCACGTGGAAGGAACTGGGAAAGCAGACAAATGGAAAGGAACTGAAAGTATTTCTGGGAAGGGTATTGCCAAGAGGATGTTACATGGAGACCGGGTAAACCCGATGGGCGTTGAGGATGTTGGAAGCAAATCTGTCAGAATAAAAAGATTCATTAATTCAGCTGCTCATGGAACAGTTTGTCTCTGGATATGTACAACTGCGTAGAAGGAAATGCCTGGAAGTCTACACTTGGAGTCAGCCTAATTGCCCTCTGTCCGGGTGGGGTGTTGTGGGAGCCTGGGGAAGATGCCTGGGACTTTCCTTTCCCTGCTGTAAGCATGTGCGGAAAGTGGCAAGAGTATTTCTGTGATTCCCATTTTAAATTTTTGGTTAGGTGCTATATATCCATACAAGAAAAGCAGCGGAGTGGAGGTGAGACACGCAGTAAAGCAGAAAACAGTCTCAGGACAAAATCAAGTCTGTTTGCAGTCAACTTTTCAGGCTGGTTAAGATCCTTTTGTGGGAAAAAGAAAGTTATCAATAATATCAATTGCTTTGAGATGGTCGATACATTGGAACGGGTGTCTATTTGAAAGATAGCCTATCATGATCCTGATGATTAATGGCTTATCTAGAGGAAAATATTCACTCTTCCTTTAAACTGTTTGGGAACACAGACACACCTATTTTGCTCGGGCCACTCCCTTTAGTGCTGTTCAACCCAGGAAATACTAGGAGTAAAGCCACAGAGTGAGCCACCTCTGAAGGATCTCGGTTGTTCCTCCAGCTTGTCATCGGTACTGAGAAAGGCTGTAGCTTTTCAGGTCCAGAAACATTACTGCTTGAGAGCTCAAATGGAACTAGAAATACATCCTGACTCCGCAAACGGCAAAGGTTTGTCCTGGGCTATAGCTCTGCAATGTACATCTCTATTGATAAATTACATAGGTTAAGCCATCCACAGAACACTTGGATTTACAGAAGGAAAACAAGCTGAGCAAGTTCTGTTGGGCTGGAATTGGGATGTCTCTGACAGAGCAATTTCTTTGGTTTAGTTTGGTTTTCTTTACTGATTTAACAGTTTTACAGATTTCCCAGTCTGGTGTAATTTGTGAACAGTGGACTTTGTTATGTGGCTGAACAGTGCATGCGCTTCTACCATGTGCTTCTACCCCACACTGGATTTTTTAATATAAGGAGCAGAGCACAACTCAGTGGAATGGAACAGGTTTGTTTTGCAGCTCTGACTCCATGTGTATTTTTGTGAGAGGTACTTCACTGCTCTGTTTTGCAGTTCCCTTGTCTTCCAAGTAAAGGTGATGACAGCATGCTGTTGCTGTGGGGTAGGTTCTCTGTAAAGGGCTTTTAGTTTTGCAATGGAAGGTGGCATAAAAGCTCAAAGTATTGTTAATTAATGCTTTGAGTGAAAAGCTGGTAACTGATGTGTTTTCGGTACTATTGAGGGTAGCTTTCTTTGCAGTTTAACCTGAGGAAACATTGCTGTACAACGTGTGACTCAGGGACGGAGCACACCTACGAGTTCCTGGCTGTCCTGCAGCCCTCTGTCACCACTGTTTGCCTCTGTGCAGGTGGGGGGATGCTGGGCAGCTGTTGCTGGTGAGCAGTTGCTTTTTCCTCGTTCGAAGGTGCTGCGGGTATGACTGTGCAGTGCAGAATGCCCGCGTGTGCCAACCTGCAAGGAGCTACTGGGAGATGAGGCTCAAAGCATTTCGCTTCTGCACGCCAAAAGCACATTCTAGCACAGTTTTGGTGGTAAGCTACAACAAAGTGATAGAAGGTGGATACTCTTTGCATCCAAGAGGCATGCAAATCTTGCTTAGTAAACATTTCTCTTTCTTTATACGGCAATCTTAGAAAAAGGCAGGGGAAGAGGCGTAAGTATAAAAAGATATATTTAGCTTTCTTGGTAACTCAAGTGTGGGTAGTTGCTTTCTCTGTTATGGTTGGACAGATGAATAAACCCTTGGGGTACCCATTTGGCTTCAGGGGTTACAGCTGGAAGAAGTAAAGTCTTATTTTTTCTGTGCATTGTCTAATCCATATTTTTCTCTTAAAAGTATTGTCTCACACAGAGATCATCTATCTTTATGGGTCTGGAGCTTAAAAAATCGGCAGGTAGACATATTAAAGAATGGTGTACATCTCTTTATGAAAAGTATCACTTCACCTTGAAAAAAACCCCCCAAAACACAACCCAAAATTTCTACCACCTGTTTATAACAACAAAAAATATTTTTCATTGCTAATTAGTCTTTGTAGGCCAAACACTTTACCTAATGTTGAACTAGATACAACATTTCTATTTCTGTTTTTTCTCTCAATGTGTGCTGAATCAGGTGTGCAAAATTACTTCCTTTACTATTTTATTTTTAAAATACAAATACTATTTTGGATTTCTTACATTAATACAGATTAATCTCCACAGAAGCACAACACAATAGCATTTGGTTAAAATCAGCTGTTTCTATATTTTTGTGCTGTGGGAAACGGCCATATCATTATGTGAACTGATCAAAGGAACATTTGTCCAAGTCCTGTAGGGGTTCATTAGAGTGAGGGTCGGCTGAATATCTGGCTCGCCCTTCCTGACCTGGTACACTGAGAATTGGGGAAGTCTGGCTTATATCTCTGCCTGCTTTGGCCAGTGCAGGTGACCTCGTGTGTGGATATTGGAAATCTCTTCTCACTGTTGGCTCTTAGTGGGTCAACTCCTGACTGCCACGATAGTGAAGCAGAGGAGAGAAAATTGATTACTTCTCCCTGCTACTCTGTAGGTGTTTGCACTTTCTCTTCCCTAGCGTTAGGAGGAGGTTGAGAGTCTAGCCCTTTTGAAATCTAATATATAGAGAGATGCTTTTGGGGATAATTGCTTGTCATTTCATAAAAGTGGGAAAGGAAAGCAGATTTCTTTTTTTATTTTTTTTTCCACTTTTGTTTTTAATCAGTTTCACTTGCTGGCTTTCACATTCCAGAAGAATGATGCACTGATTCTTTTTGTCAGCTGTCTATTTTGAGTTGGAAGGCCTGACCTTATTCTGATGATAATCCAGTAAGCAGCTGGAGAACTGAAATTTTTACTTCTTCGGAACCAATTAATTGATTCTAGGAAAAGTACAGGGAGGGTTTGGTCTAAGGAAAGCATAAATGTGGGGAAAAAATGCAATAACAAAACAATCAGAACACCACTACAAAATAATGCATTATCTTGTAATTCATTCATAGTTAAAAAGGAAATAACTGAAAGCTGCCAACTAGTTTCAGTCTGAAAATACGCAGAACATATGCTTATAACATAAGGTTTTCTGCTGAAAAATACTGTGGTGGTCAGCACCTGTTTTAACTGATTCATCTGAAAATATTGCTCAGTGCTGCTAGAAGTAGTTCATCAATCAGTTTTTATTAGCACAGCCTGACAGGTTGGCTGGCTTGCCTACTTTCTTTAATTGTTGTTGATGTTGTTGTTTTGCTATTCTCAGTAGTAGAACTATTCCTAAATCATAGCAGGGCAAAACTCCTACCAAAAAATTGAAGCTGTGTAGAGAGTGTTAATACCAGAAGGGATGTTGGTGCTGAACTGCATGGAAAAAGGATTTTTTTTTTTTGGTCATTGATTTGTGTCAGTGATATTTTAAACAAGTACTACAGTGGTAATGTCAATACAAATAAAAGAAAGCTAAGGTTTGCGCTAGACTGAGGGAGTGTTTAGTCTTAAAAAACCCCTAAACAAATAAACCTTCTAGTATACATAGCAGTAGCTGTTCACATTCTACATAAACTGAAGTATCAGACCCCCCATTGTGGAGTAACTGTGTAGATGCAACAGTTAATGTATTTTAGGTCCCAGGTAGTATAGGGGCTCTGTGATGATGACTAAGAATGCAGCAGCAGATTGGCCAGGGCCACCTTGACTTTGCATTGCGTTACAGTTACAGTTTATTTCAAAATAATGAAAACCCCACACTTTTGTTTAAAGTTCATCCTCTGGAAAAAATAGTTTTGCTAGCAGCCCACAACACACATGACCTTAAGTGGCAGAAACACATAACCTCATTAGATGGCATTTGGTCAAGCAGTGACAGGATAAGATCAAGAAATTCTTGCTGAAGGAATACTGCTGTAAATCGTTGTGCAAATACAGTATGGTAAATATCAAACAAGCAGTCTTAGATTCTTTGTAGCTATTCCGTTTGACTCATTCACCATTCCTATATAAATGATAGCACTGGGATGATTTTTCCCAGTATTGTAAGACCTTATGCCCTACCTTCTCTTCCAAAATTTTAGCTTGCTAGATGCTGAATGCTCTCCACTTCCACGGCAGGACCCAGGCTCTTGCTTTAGTCCTATCTTTGGATAACTCTCAGAGGATTTGATAGGCACAACTTCACAGCGTTGTATGTGTCAGGGAAACATCAGAAGATAAGGCCTGTTCTGTGTTGAGTGGCTCTGGGAAAGAACAAACCCAGCCGTACCTGTCGTCGAGTCAAGGACATGTTTCTCCTTTTTAATGTCCTGTCAGCTTTGGAAGTTTGCTGGGATTCTCTGACTGCTGCTTTTCCTGTTGGTGCCAGATTACAGAGCTTATTTGAGTAGATTCCTCTCAACTATCAAGAAAAAACAATCAAAATGAGACCATGGGATACCGAAAAGGACCAAAACGTCAGTTTATCAAATAGTAGTAGTTACATGGTACGTTTTATGTAATTTCCTGTCACAAATAAATTGAACTAAATTCCGTCTTTCATCTGCCCCATCAATGTATTTTCAGATGAGTCCAGGCCTCGGTTTTGCCTGTAGCGAATGCGATCCCCCTGCGAGAAGTGAGCTGCTCGTAGTCATAATTTTGCTTAATTGACAGTTTTTAACATGGCTCTTGATCCCTTGTGTGTGTGCGTGCAGCTGATTTAACCAGAAGATAGTGCTGACCACAAGAGGAAGGGTTCAACAGTGCTGTAGGATTTATTTAATTACAAAACAAAGATTAGCCAACACAGCATATTTAAAGCTGCTTTTAGTAGGAACGTTGGCAGTGGAGGAACTGATCTGATGTCATTTCTGGCATCCTGTAGCAGTGCCATACTTTCCACTGTATAGAAAGGTAACCTCCTGTCCTTACTTTTGATGGACATTGACAGAAAGTTTGTAGTGGCTTCTGGTAGGTACTTAAATTAGTCCGTATAGTGGGAAGGAGGAATCTCTTTTAGGGCTTCACTGAAGCTGGGAGGGGGCAGTATGACTGCAAAAGTTATCCTTTTAGAGTTATGCCATGTTCCAAGAATGGCTGTGACATTGAAGACCTGGACGTAGCAAGAGAAATACTCAGTTCTTACGATCACGTGTGCTGGTTCTGCATCTACAGTGGAAGATCCACTGTTAGGAGAGGATGGAGATGGTTAAACTCAGATGTTTGGGAAGTCCTTCAGGGACCTGGAGAAAACTTTCTTCTAATATACATAATTCTTTGTTCAGCATTCGAGTAAAGTTGCTGTGTATATTTCTGCAATCATGTGACTTGTCAGAAGAGAGAGTATAATAATATCCAGTTTATTTTAATACATAACAAGAGGAGTGGTGCTTTCTTTGATGTCATGCTTGTAACACATTGCTCTTTATAAAGGTACAAGAAATAAATACGAGGGTTGAAAGAACACTGATCTTTCAACTTTGATCTCTTCGCTTCCCAGCTTATTCCTGTCTTGGTTACAATGAAGTCTACATTGTGGGGAGAACGTTACAAAGAGTTTCTCCTGTCAGCTGGAAGAAAAATGTCAAAGTTCAAGAAAGGAAAAGTAAAGAAAAAAAAACTGATTAAAGGAATTACGTTTATCTTGAAAGACTTTGCTCACTTGAAGCTACCTTTGTGATTGTCTGAAAAAGCAAAATGAATGTGAAACACAATGGGGAGCTATTTTAATGAACCATCTCCAGCTCTTGGGGCCTCTAGCTAATATAATTTAGTTTTGATTTTTTTTTATTTATTTTGATCGTTGTTCTTTTAGTGGTTCTTTACAGGCTATTACAGGATGAACTGTTACATAGTAATGACCACAAGTAAGTAGAAGAAAATTAAAAATTTTAAATGTTTTTCCACAGTACTTACTTCCTTCTCAAATATCTCTTTAAATAAAAGATACTTAAACATTGCCGAGGAGCAGGAAAAAAGCCAGTTTCCTACTGAATATCTGAAGGACTGCCAGCTTCTGCCAGGATCCTTTTTGCTAATTATTCCCTAGAGTGGCTTAGGCGTCTCTTTAACTTCAAGCGTAGTGCACGGCCCCACAGAAGTCGTGGGATTATTTATAAGCTTTGAGATAGGCAAGCACTTCAATTGTGTTGTTGAGTCAGTTGTTCAATCATACACTCTTGGGGGCGCAGCAGTTTTTTATATTTAAATTTCATATAGCTCTCACTATATCCTACCTACAAAATTGCATCCGTTGTCAGCAATTACAGTTCGGGTTTTTTCCTACGTGTAAGTAAAAAGGATTGGTTTTGCTGTAAGAATATATAGTGTGGTGTTCTTGACATCAGAGATCAATAGATTAGCCTTGTGCTGCCAGGAAATAAAATGCTGAGCCACCTCATCTTGTAATAAAGCAGTAGACGGATCCATTAATGCACACGCTGTTATTTTGTGTCTGAAAATAGCGGAGGACAGAGATTTATTTTTTTTTTCCTATGACTAGTCTGAAATAAACATTGGAATTGATAAAGTAAGGCAAAGAGCCTTTGGTTGAATCATGCTTTTTGTCATAACCTGATAACTGTGCACTCCAAGTCACAGCAACCAGAGTAACAGTGATTTTGCTTGTTTGGGGCAGAATAGCTACAAATGGAATTTTCAGATCAGAGAAGATGTACGGAATTAGTTATGTTTGCCTTATCTGGTAACGTGATTCTCCAGGGGAAGTGAGCACTTTTAGTGTTAAATAAGGGCTGCAATCTATTGGAAAATCATTAAGAAATACGGTAATGAAGTTGGAAGGTAATTAAGATCAAGGAGGAGCACTCAGCTACACTTTACATGACCTCTTTTTTTGATGCTGACCAGTTACTCCCTACTGTTATTATCTGTGGTACTTCTATAGTTCCTATTATCATAGAATCTGAAAACTTCAGTCTTTAATGTACCTATTGTTACAAATCCCATGTGAGGGGGGGAAAGTGATATGGGGAAACGCAATGAAAGAGATTAAGGGAACAGCTCAGGGGTGAGCAGCGGATCTGTGGGAGAGCAGAGGCTGCCTGTTTCTCAAATCCCAGGTTAGCATTCCAGCCGATCAGTCTTACTTTCTTACTGTTAATCTCACTGTTTGTTAATAATTTGAGTAATTGATTATGGAAGCAGATACTTTAGTAGCTGTGATGGCATTAAATGCTGAAAATAGATTTCAGCCAATAGTTTTGCTGCTTATTTAAATGGAGTAGAATAGGATTTCCATAGGCTGATCTAGATATGGCAGTAATTAATTTGGATGTCGGTCACATTCTTTGCTAGTACTTGTCTAGTGAAGTGAAAGTTGGATTTTTTTTAAGTTTCACAGGACAGAAAAGTAGAAAGAGTATTTGGTTTATGACAGAGTTTGAAGTTCTACTGTTAGCTTTGTTTCTTGCTTTTAGATGAGCTTAATAGATGTTTTTTAAAAACGTTTTACATTTATCTATTTGCAGTATTCTTAGTGGAAATGGATTATCCAATACAGAAACTATGTAGTTATGAATTTCATTTAAACCATCCTTTCATTTCCAGTGGATGTGTGTCTGATCCCTGTCAATGACCTATACCTGATGCTTGAAAGGAATGTTTTAAGGCTTCCAGAGGTAGCAGACAGTACTTTGGTAACTGACGTTACTGGCTTTTTTTCCCTAACATCATGTGAATATTTCATTTGGTGATTGATTTTTTTTCAGTGTACTATTTCAGCCCAGGTAATAATTGCACGTGATGGTAAATGGCTGCTGTTGCTCTCTCTTTTGTCCAAGAAAAAGATGATGAGATGTAATCTCAAGCATATTGTTTAGATATTTTTGTTTGTTTAATCTTAGTGTGCGCTGCTTCACTGAAGGATAAACTTGGTGGATGCTGGAGTTTAGGGAAGTGAGTCAGATTCAATTTCTGAATGTACAGCAAAGGGAAAAGCATTCCCAAGAGCTTGTTATGCTGCCTGGCCAGCTTCACAATGCACTGCAAAGCCGGGCTTTTGTTATCAAAGGCTCATGTGCCATGGAAGTTATCATACGTAGTTGATAACAGGAAGCTGAGCACAATGCTTTAATTCAGCTGAAAGATTTTGCAAATGTCGTCAGTTGGGAAAGGATATTGTCACCATGTGGTCCTAGTTAAGTCTCAGATAGAATAGTAGTATTTTCTCTTGTGTTTTTTCTTGGTTGCAGATTGTAACAGAAGAGTTACAGAGGCAAAGTGATGTTTCATGTATGTTTTGGAATGAACACCGAGAAGAAATCAATACATAATGTAACGTTTGCTTTCTTATTTCCAAATTAGTTTAACAAAATAGTTTGTGCGTGCAGATTTTACTGTTAATGTATAAAACTGAGATCCAATTTGCAGTGCGCCACCTCGGGAGATCCCCAGATGGGTTTTCGAAGAGTTTGATGTGGTGTAAGATGATATAAACATAGCTTCATCCTATTCAGACTTGAGCATGCTACTGGCCTATCGTACAGACATTCACAGGCGTCATGGACTTGACAGACGTCGTAACAGTTCTTCAGTACTGTGTTTTGCGTGTGTGCTGCAAAACCAGGTATTTTGGTTGAAGTTTGGCTAATGATTAGTTAAATGTCAGTTTTAATAGCAGTGGCGAAAAATCTTCGCTTGTCAGCTTGATAACAAGCCTCTATGGGAGAGTCGTGCTTAATTGCTTAGCTGAGTTACAACACGAGTCATTTTGCCTTCGATACAACTTTAACCTGAGCTAGTCCTTTTCAGTAAGCCACTTTTTTTTGCCAGTATAGAAACACCCTGTGGCTTTGTGGCCTCTGTGTTCCTCCTGCCATAGGCAGAAGTATCGCTTACCTTATAGAACCTTGGATGGGTTGAAACCATTAGACTGACTTGGTGGAGACCTGTGGACTGTAAAATTCACATCTGTGTGGATCCTTCATAACCTTTAGCACAACAGAAGATACCAATGTCTCTGAGGTTTTTTCTAAATATATCTTATGCTTTTATAGACAATACATTGTTGAAGTAATATTAAATATTAGTAACAAGGCTCCTCAGTCGTAAAAGTTACACGTAGATGTACTATCCCAGATCTCTTTTTAAAGTGTTTACATAGTTGTAACAATGCTTAATATGAACATCAGCAGTCATTATACGATCTCTACTAAATATTTTTTCATGAGTGGATATGATCTTAGTGAGGAAGCAGCAAACATTAAGTGGATGGAGAAAACACAAGTGTGGTGAACAGGGAGAGTCTTTATGAGGAACACTTACTCTTCACAGGTAAGGGTCACCTGAGTCAAGAAAGTATAGCCTAAGCCATTCTGCAAGTATTTAGCTAAGTAGGTATCATTGGTGGTGTGATTTGTAGTGGATTTTCTTACGTTCTTTCTTGCCTAGTTAGTCTGCTGGTGCTCTGCCTGTGTCTCTGAAGAGCAGAACAGAGAGAGGTCTGTGTGGCCACTGCAGTTGGCCAGGAGCAGGACTGCTGAGTCAGTTCTCGTGTATTTTCTACTCCGCCAAGATAACAACAAGATTAGATGGACTTCAGGCTCCAGTGAGTGAGCTGAGAAAATACCCTCTTCCTGTTGCTCCTGGCCGTGCTGCCTTAGTTCTTCTGAAAAACGTTGTACTAGAAAGTAGCAGCAAATATGATGATGTTAGTAGCTGGGCTCTTTTTTTTGGTTTTAGTCCCCAGAAGATACGTAGTATGAGAAGTAGTGCATGGTAATGTACAGTGGTGCTCTTACAGCAGTGGACACATCTGCTTGCTGGAGTATGTTACAACCCTTTTCAGCAGTGGTGGTAAATCTGTTTCTGGGTTTGAGCTGGGTGAATATTTAAAACGTATCGCTGATCAACGCATAATCACAACAGTATTTCCCCGTGTGCAGGAAGAGAATGGGTTTTGTTGCAATTTCAAAATATTTTCTGTAAACTATTGGAATATCATAAGCTGAGATGCTTTTTAAGGACTAAAACATAATTACTTCAAAAGCCACAAAGTAGCTTTGCAGTACGGGTTTTTAAAGCTCAGCAAATGTTATGTAGTACCTGAATTATTGATGGAGATGAATTGGAAGAGGAAGCTCTGTTGTCTTGTCAGTCTCAAGTAAGCAGTAGTTGGTTGACCTTGCAGAGAAAGGCAACTCCTTCGGAAGCGATGGGTGAACAGGTCCTGGGTGAGGAACCCTACCGTGAGAGTGGCTTGTGTCAGTACGCCCAGAAGATGACTGCCTGCTTTGGACATTTAGGTAAAGAATTTAAAGCTGTTATATGTGGATCTTTTGGTCTCCATTATGTGGATGAAGTGTTTCCTCAAGTTTACAGTAAATAGCTGAGTGTTTTGTACATGAGCCTGCAGTCTTGAGTAAGTAAATTGTGTGTGTCAAAAGTGAAAAAGCTGCACGGATGGGGTAATTTTACTACAAATAGAAAGATTTTGTTGGGAGTGTTTTTTGTGTATGTGTGTGAACTTGAATGTTAGAATGATTTTTCACTCTCTCTTGCTGTTTTAGTTATTTTATTGCTTGGTTAACTATATTTCTTGGTATAAATAGACATAGTGCTTGCTCATTTTTCATTTATGTGAAGGCCCTTTTTTTTCTTTCTTACTCTCAAGATCTATGAGAATTCTTACATGGGAAAAGAAGATAATTCCGTTGCCTTGGACAGATGCATGAAACAGTATTTGGGGCTGTCTGCCTGTGCAATTCATGTGTTACCCTCTGAAGAGCTATGAGGGAAGGAGAAAATTTAGTTTCGATTTACCTTGTTTTCTGTGGTTTTATTTTGATTTTTCTTTGCAGCTCGGTTTTGCTGAACTAGTATGACTGACTTGAATTTCTTCATTTTTTGGTTGGGTTTTGTTGCTTTCAATACAAGAATAAAGTCACACTGAAGTGCATTTGCAGGAAGTTTAATTCTTATGGCAGAAGCAATTAAAGACAGCATTAGTGCACTACACATTTCTGCCTTTTATTTAGCTGAAGGGCCAGTTTAATCCTCAGTGTTGTTCAGAAGGATGGAGGGATATTTATTCTACTATGATTTTAGCCCTTGGTGTCTAATTGTTGCTATTGTTCAGTGCCTGCTATTTAGTTGTGCAAGTTATTTGTGGATTGCAGTCAATTTTTTTTTTTTATTGGTTCTTTTCTAGTCGCATTGGTACAGAAGCCTCTATTCCTGGTTGTATATGAAACATATATGTATTTTTAGCATCACGGAATCCAATTGGTTTGGGGAATTCAGAGGGGATGGTCTTAAGGAAATGGTCTTAAGGCGGCTGAAAATATTTATAAATAAAATATTTATAATGTTGAGAATGAGATAAAATATTTAAAGAAGCTAATCTGCCTAATTCCTGTCTCATATCCAGTGCCTTGTGAAAACTGCCAGCCTGGAAAGTGCCCATACCTCAAACTGTGCCCTGTGAAGGCTCGAGCCCCCAGCACTGAATACTTGGATTAGGCAGGGCTTTGAATTGGCAGGGATTTACAAATGTTTTGCTGCTTGGCAGGTACTGAGGAAATTTCCTCAACACGACTTCTGGGTTGGGCGCCCTGGATTCCTGAGAGTGTTTCAAGAAACATAAGGACAGGGTTGTACACTTGTGTTTTCTGCCTGTTTCTTTTCTCTTCGGCAAGAGTAGTAGAAATCGATCTTTTCCACTTAATTGAGTGCTTAAGTGGCAGGAGATTGCCGCTGTCTTTTTGATTCTGACTGAGGCTGAATCCCAGTGCCTGGTAAACAGTGTGTTGTACAAGGCTGTCTCAGGCTTTGTCCTCTACCTTGGACACCAGGATCTGACCCTCAGACCAACCGCTCCAAACAGCCCTTCGTGGGACTTGGGAAGCCACTGTGATGCTTCGTGGTCTTGTTTTGTTCACTTCTACTTCTTGTCCTCTTAGATTAATTGACAGGATGGAGGTTCTTAAAGATATACCCTGTACTTAAAAAACACTAGCAAAAAAATCATATTGCTTTGTGTTATAAGCCGCAGTTAATTTGTGGTCATTGAGGCTGCAGTTATCAGACAATGACAGCAGTAGCCAGGGCTGGAAAGGGGTGTCATTAGAGTAGTCTCTCTCAAAGGAAGGAGGACTTCATTTTTAATTAAGCAGGATGCTTCCACAGTGACACGTCAGGGTGACAAAATGCTGGTCTAAACCGAGCTGCTCCCATGGCCCCCCACCAGCTCCACGCCTCTTGGTGGCAGAAGGCGGCTGGATTGGGCTTCGCTGTTAGAAATAACGTCGCACCCTTCCACAGGGGTCACAGGCCGGGTGCTCCTGTCGCGGAGACCCTGTGGGAGAAGGACACTGACCTCTGCTGCCCCCCACGCTGACACAGGAGCCGCTCTCCCCGCAGAAGCCGTGCCTGCCAAGCGCAGGAACAGGTCCCGGCGTGGGCGAAAGTGGGTCCAGCCTCTCCTGCCTTTGCCCTGCCCTTTCGCCTGTATCACTTGTTTGCAGCTCTTCCGGGCAAACTGCACGTTAAAGGAATCAATAGAGGCTTTATACGGCTCACGTGGTGTGTGATTACGTGAGAGCAGACTGCAGTTTCCTCTGATCACTGCTCCACAACAGCTCATGCTAGTTCAGGAGTTACTGCGGTGGCTGGTGTAACGACAGACTAGGTCAAGGTAGCCGGCAGGTTGGGATCAGCACGGCTCTGACACGAAACGGGGAGTCAGTCGACCTGCAGTGAAGGACAGGCTTTTCTTCTAGGATTCAGGCAGCCAAACAGTAGCAAATGTTGCAACGGTGTAAAAAATTACCGCAGAGCTCACCTTTCTGCTTTCTGAGGATTAATTTCGGCAGCAGAGTTAATGTCAGGGCAATGTGTGCTTTTGCCTCACCTACCTCAAAGGGCAAAGTCCACCGTGAGGTGTTGGTGAGGCTGGATAGTTGGCTCTGCTCTTGTCACATGTCAACCCCCGTCACCAATTATCCATGAGAGATACTTGTCTTAGAGCGCATCCATCATCTCCTGTGAGCCATCCCTCTGCTTTAAGCACACAACGGTCATCCACCCTCAGCTGAAGTGGTAGAAGCTTTTGGAGTTTCAGAAGAGTTGTCTCTTCCACGGAGTGGCTGTGGTCTGCAGGTCAGTAGGTTGTGAAATCTGGGAGAGTTTGAAAAATCGCTGCAAAGCTTCGTTTCCTAGGGAGAATAGTTAAAACATGGCATTTGGTAAGATTTCTGGTCTGATAGAAGATACAGAACTTGAATTGCTGTGTTTATTGAGCCAGTTCTTCCTCAAATACACATTAGTATCACCCTGTTAAAATTAGTACAGTGGTGCAGATTTATTGTGACTCTGTCCAGCTGTGTCTGTGGTTGATTATAAAACCCAGGAGAATGGCTGTTTAAGGGAAAATGTGATTTTGCGCTTCTTTTCAAGGTAATGTAGAAGTCATACTGCCTGAAAAATAAAAAGCACTTGACCTTATAGGAGGTATTTAATAACAGATGATCAAAGTCTGGATTTGTGAGATGATATTTTCTCTATAAAATAGTAAATAAAGCAGTATTCTCTTCAAAGCCTGTCCAGCATCTGTAGTTAGTACTTGAACTCTGGGTTTTGCGGGAAGAATTAAACAACAGTTTCTCACTGTGCTCAGTAGGCCTAGTGGTGGGGTTTTTTTCACCTTCTAATTTAGCAAAAGCCTTACTGCAAGCAGTCCAATCACTCCATTTTGCAGCTATAGGTAATTTCTGTATGTTAAGGGGAAGTGAAAGCCTGGGCCAAACGCTGTCTGCGCAGTTGTTTCTCGAAGTTTGGTAGAGGAAAGAATCCGAAGTTGTCTCTGAGCAGGTCCTGGTCTGGGGTCTACCTGTAAATTCCTCTTACAGATCACAAATGCTGTTTTAGGTTGGGGTTTTTCTTTTTTTCTTTTTTTTTTTTTCCCCCCCTCTTTTGCTTTGGAATTTCCAGTGCCCTGTTGATGATTAACTCTGCCTTTACCCGGGGAGAAATATTCATTAGATGATTAGATTAGCAAGGCACTGGAATTGGATTAATGTAAATACTCCTTGCAAGTGAAGCAGGAAGGGTTGGCACAGTATCTGCAAAGCTTCTCCCGTCAGCTACACAGGGAAGTGGAGAGGAAGAGCACAAGCAAACCAGTCCTTAATAGTTAGGGGAAAGCTTAAGTGCTTTTGTTTGGAATAGGCAGTGAAAGCTGCCGAAGGGATTTCTTTGAAGAAATCTGCTTATGAATTAGTGCTGGCCAGCCTTTGTACGTCCTTCAAAAAGGAGGCCCAACATGCTCTACCTTTACTATACTCTTTTTACAGGAGCACACATACAAACCTGGCACGGAACAGGGGCAGGGTAGATTAAATGCACAGATGTGCATTTGTAGCTTATGATGATGATTCTTCCCTAATAAGATTTTTGACACAGCAAGGTTTTTTGATTTTTAAACTAATCCTCTTATATACCTCAGTTACGTTCTTTCTCTTGTCCTGAATATTAATCTGATTTGCAGATACTCTTCATGGGTTTGCTTCTGATTTTTGCATTCCCAGGGATGAGTTGCAACTGATTACAATAGTTTTAGATGGCAGTCACCTGATCAAGCATACTGCCATAATCTCTTGAAGATGATCACTAAAAATATATCTTCCTTAATCTCCTTTGCTGGATAAGAGAAAAAGAGAAGGATTGGTAAGGGCAGTGTGCCGTGAGTGGTAGACTGACTACATGCACTACAGCTAGCTTCTTGCGAATAGAAATGCCGTCTTTCCCCATCTTAAACAGCTTTGGGAAGCTGTGTGGATCAAGTAAAACTGAAGAATTGGTGCTGGAAAAGGTGAAATTCCGAAATTCAGTCAAAAGGATGTCAATTATTGAGGATGGGGATATTGCAGAGGTCTTGTATCTCATTCCTAAGCAGAGCTTGCTGAAGCAACTGCCCTACTTGAATCCAGATGACTACTACTTATGCGAGCGGTTATTTGACACTCCTGAGGATCGGGGTAAGCGAGGATGGGCCTCGGATCTTGATTTTTGGTTGGTGAATAGGCTGAATTGCTTTACAGTTAGCTTGTTTTTTTGTGTAACAGCAAGATGCTTTATGACAGCAAATGTGCTCAGCTGTGGAGAAATATTTTATCACTGACAGAGAGGAGGGAAAGAAGAATAAAAAGCTAAACTGGAATTTGAATAGTCAAAAGTAGCTGATGAATATAGGTGCAGCGCTCTCCAGATGATGAGGGGGCTGGAGCATCTTTCTTATGAGGAAAGCCTGAGGGAGTTGGGTCTTTTTAGTCTGGAGAAGAGAAGGCTGGGGGGGGTTCTCATCAATGCTTACAAATACTTAAAGGGGGGAAGCCAGGGGGAGGGGGCCAGGCTTTTTTCGGTGGTAGCCAGTGATAGGACAAGGGGCAATGGGTATAAAATCGAATATAGGAAGTTCCATCTCACCATGAGGAGAAACTTCTTTCCTTTGAGGGTGGCAGAGCACTGGCACAGGCTGCCCAGAGAGGTGGTGGAGTCTCTGACTCTGGAGACATTCCCAACTCACCTGGACGCCATCCTGTGCCACCTGCTGTAGGTGGACCTGTTCTGGCAGGGGGTTTGGACCAGATGATCTCCAGAGGTCCCTTCCAACCCTTAACTCTCTATGATTCTGTGTTTCTATGTGGCCATTCTGGGACAAAGTGGGCCTTAATTGTAATTTAAGTAAAGCTGAGACACTAGGCACCTTGCGACCTTTCAGCTAGCATTACTCACGGCATGGGAAAGCAGGACCACATTACCCGTCCTATTGAACAGCAGCACCCAAACTGTAGGATGAAGTACTCAAGCTAGAAAAATACCTTTTGAAAGCACAACATCCTGTGGTAGTGTGTTCCCGAGCTTTCCTATGAGTTTTAAGAAACTATATTCCATCCCTCGCCCCCCCCC